>JANHGL010013041.1:0-83915 GCA_024611195.1 Ceyx melanurus | reverse complement strand
CCTGGTAAGTCCATTAGTTTCTCCTTAATTTCAATTAAATACAAACTGATTAAAACACAGTTAGTGTAATATTCCAGAAAACTCTGTTGGATGTCTTTGGTTAAATTCTGCCAGATTTCCAGTTGAGATTGCCATTGCTTCTGAGACTGTGTGCTAGTAGTCAAATGTATGTTTAGGTTGTCTACAGTTTAGCAGTGTAGATGTGGCTGAAGACTGTTAATTGCAATGCTAGATCTGCAGCAAATGTTAAATGGTAAGAAGTACTGTAAATTCAGAACCTGCAGCAAATGAAAGTTCAACTTTAGCTTACCTCATGTAAGCATATGAATATGCCCAAATATTAGACATCTAGAGAGCTGGCTCTCCTATGTAATACTTGGGTTATGTAAATAAGTAGCAAAAGGGTTTTTGAAGACCCGTTCTGCTTATCTTATGATATCCTCGCTCATGCTGAGGAACATTTTTTGCTGAAGCTATTTCTAATGTCTGGTCCTGATTTGCCTAAACAAAGCGTGTCACAGTACAGCCCATAATGAAAACACAGACACCTACCAGTTTAATAAATTCTACCCTCTTTTCCCCAAAATGCTGTAAAATAATGCAGTGTTGTTAAGTAAAATAATGCAATGTTGTTAAGCAGATTTCTATTTATGACATTTATCTTTGGTATGCAATTAAGGATCCATTCTAATACTTGTTTATGTCATCAGGAGCTGTCTCACACCTACACACATCTGTTTCATGCCTAAATGTTCATGCAGTTATTTTCTCAGTAAAGAAAAAAAATACAGGCTCTAAATCTGGTTTTGTAAAACTATCAGAATTTTTAGTGGTTTCAAAAAGGCATAATTAGCATAAGGCAGCAGAAAAAAATCATATTTTCTGTGCTATATTGAAAATCTTGCCTGGAACAAGAAACAACTCAGTAAGATAATGGAATCATTTACTAGGAAAGACTCTCAAATTCAATTGCTTGTACACATGCAGGATCAGCTTTAGCTATTCTATTGACAGAGGCTTGTCTAATCCATCCTTAAAAATTCTACCCTTAAAAAAGTGCAGGTTGTTTTGACAGAACCTACTACTGGTCTTGATACACTTATAGTTTAAAACTTTTTATAATATTCCGGAATAATTCATCCTGCAATTTAAACCTATTTGCTTCTAGTCCATCAAGGACAATGAGAAGAGCTCATTATTTTCCTCTTTCCAACCCCTTTTCTATTTGTTTAAAGACTTGATCAGACCTCTAGATTTCCTCTTAAGTTAACAAAATCTGGTTCATACAATCTTCCCCTTACATCATGCACTCCCTATTTCTATATAAACATACTGTTCTTTGAACTGTTTTTGGTTTTGTTTTTTGTTTGACCTGCACTGCATAGATTGGACACATTATTTCAAATAAAGGTGTTTTTTTTTTTAATGCTAAGCAAAGGAATTGTAACTTCACACCTTCTACAATTATTACAAATCCTCTTCTATTTGTCTTTTTAAAAAAGCACTACACTGTTAAGCTAATATTTACTTCTTAATGACCAGATTATTTTCTGCAGAACTGCTTGTCAAAGCACAGTTGTCCACAGAAATTCTTCTGAGTTTGTAAATATTACCTTCTGGATTTAATGACATGGCAAAACTGTCAATAACCAAATGTTTAATCTACGGACCTTAACTCCCTTTGTGTTAGATTTTCTTATAATCTTGTCATATTTAGTGTAAACGTATCATCAGTGGAACAGGTTATTTCCCTTAAAGAAAGGATCTGTGATTTATAATCTACAGTGTTTTCAAAATGTCAGTGAAATTGCCTAGTATGTAAACAAGTGAAAATGATCCTTCATTTTAAATTATATATGAAGAAATAAAATAAAAGGCACTTTCAGGAAATGGAGAGAAATTTCCATAATGAACAACCTGACCTTCCTACTCCTTGTCTGATTACATTGTTCTCATTATTAAACTAGTTGAACAGAGAGAGAATTGCATTCTTCCTGATAATAAAAAATCCACCACAAACAACCCCCTCACCACTCCAGCCCCACCCCAACCCCCTGAATGCCAAACCTGATAAAATATTTCTCATGGCTTTTTTTTAGAAAAGTTTTTAAACAATGGCTTAGCAATAGTGAAAAGGAATAATTGAAATTTAAGACTGGGAGAAATAGGCTAACCCTCTTCCCTGACTTATTACTAATGATGCTGAAGACTAATGGAATGTGACTGCAGTATACTCCTTGTATCAATGAAATATTCTCCCACCTTTTGATGTGGAATGGAAGGTTTCCTTAGAAAGGCCAAAACCCTTGCAGGATTTTCAGCATGAGTGATGGATTCTTTGCTCAGAGCCCATAATTATTTCATTCTTCTGCAGAACTTTAGTCATGGGTATATCTGTAAGCCTCTGTGATTTAGGAATGATAGCTAATGAATTATTTTGCATGAATAAAAAAAAAATTAAATGTATGTGGTCTCAGAACAAAGCATGCTTCATCACATATTTTCTTGTACTGTCTAGATTTCAAGAAGGTGCATCTGCCAGTTGAATTCTAATTATCTGTAGATATATAAGTATTTAGGTTGGGATTTTTAAGGATCTCTAAGAGTTATAGGCTTGTTGAAAATTGCCATCTTTCAATGAAAAATCGAGTATTTATTCTCATAAGGTCTGACACATATACTTCTGTGTTTCTTTTCTGAAATGTGCTTCTCCACTGCAGAGAAACACTTTTCTACCGTTTGTTGGTTGGTTGTTGGTTTTTTTTTGTTGTTGTTGTTCTTTTTTTTTAATATTTGCTGAATATCATCCTTTATAAACTTAATGTTCATTCATCGTTGGTTCACATCATGTAGGCTGGAAAAGCAGTCGGGTTTATTTTTGAAGTTATTTCTGTTCTTCTTTATTTTAAATGATGAAATGTGTGGTAGATAAAAGTAGTATCTTGAATTAGGCCAACATGACAACACTGAGAAAGTATCTGGTACTTTCAGGTTTTCTTACTCTAAAGATAAAGCACAAGCAGCAAGATTTCAGCTGCATAATGTGGCTGAATATCAGTATTCTGTCATGGGTGTTTTCACCATAGTAGGAAGCTGATACGATTGTGTCTTTATAGTCTACAGGTATAAATAAATATTAAGTATAGTAAAAAAAATGTTACAAGTTAAACTGAATGGTATTAGAACAATTATGTGAAGGACAAGGAAAATATAGTAGGAAGAACATAATCTGATAGCTGAAGGGGTATGAACTTTCACTTCTTCATAGAGCATCAGGATGTTTTTGGTATAAATAGTTGTCCTAACAGATATCTTCCTGAGTAGTTCTTCTTGGCTACCATTATCCACAACACAAAAAAAAAAAGATTCTGAAAGGGAATGAAAAGCCTCATCCAGCCTGGTGCCAGTGGGTTTTGGATAAGTCTGAAGGATCATGGCTCATGTACATCAACAAAAAATAAATATCCTGATGCTAAATTATGAACATGAGTCAGGCTCGGTGAAGCAACTTTGATGTGGGGCTGGTGAATTAAGTAACAGACAAGAAAACTGACACTCTTTGGAAAATGTTAACCTGCATGAATTTTCCACATTAATAACTTTCCCTTAAAATGGAGTTACTGAGATCTAGCTGAGGATGTATGCTCCAGAATACTAATGTCACTCACTGCATGAAGTAGGTATTGCTGTAGAGAGACATGAGGGCAAAACCACCTAAATACCACATATAGTGGGTTTATTGTAAAGGATGAGATTTTTGAAAGCAAAATGTCAAAACACAATTGAACTGGTGTGTTTTGGCCTCTACAGGGCCAGTTTACAAAGCTTTGTTATATTGATATGAGTTTATAATATTTGAAATATTTTAGGTCCTGCCTACGAACTCATGATTTGTGAAGTTAGAAATACATCCCTGGTTCTTCTGTGGAAAGCTCCTGTGTATGAAGGCAAAAGCCCTATTACTGGGTATTTAGTGGACTATAAAGAAGTTGATACAGAAGACTGGATCACTGCTAATGAGAAACCTACTTCAAAGCGTTATTTTAAGGTAATATTTTCATTAGTTAGTTTGAATCCCAAATTGTGCTCTGAAAACAATGAAGTGCAACAGAGACGTGTATTTGTGCTTCTGCTAACGTCTTCATGTAAGTAAACAAATGAGCTTGGATTGTTTTTTAAATTGGCTTTGCTCTTTATCTTGTTCAAGGTCACGGATTTACATGAAGGTCATACCTATGTTTTCAAAGTTCGTGCAGTGAATGATGCTGGGGTAGGCAAGTCATCTGAGATAACTGAACCAGTGCTTGTCGAGGCACGACCAGGTAATGATCAGTTTTATCTCCTCTGTTTCTAAACATATATAAAATAATGTGATTACAGAGGTACTTATGGGTGCAAGCTGGAACATAGGAGTTTCCACATAAATATGAGAAAAAACTTTTTTATGGTGAGGGTGACAGAGCACTGGAACAGGCTGCACAGAGAGATTGTGGAGTCTCCTCTGGAAACATTCAAAACCCTCCTGGATCTGTTACTCTATGGCCTTATCTAGGTGATCCTGCTCTGGTAGGGGAACTGGACTAGATTATCTTTCGAGGTCCCTTCCAATCCCTAACATTCTGTGAATCTGAAGCTGTGAATTTATTTCTATTTCTGCAGGAACAAAAGAAATCTTTTCCGGTGTGGATGATGAGGGTAATATTTACCTGGCTTTTGATTGCAAAGAAGCTACAGATGCATCTCATTTTGTGTGGGGTAAATCGTATGAGGAGATTGATGATTCTGATAAGTTTAAGATTGAAACAGAAGGAAATCAGTAAGTCTATCCAATTATTAGAAGTTTGTCATTTGAAAAGTCCCAATAACAAGACCCCTCTCCCTAATTATATCCTTCTTTGTTGCTGATTTTAGTTCTAAGCTGTACTTCAAAAATCCTGATAAATCAGACTTGGGAACTTATTCAATCTCAGTCAGTGACACAGATGGGGTTTCATCCAGCTTCGTTATGGATGATGAAGGTAAGGTCCCTAAGATATCAAGTCTTTTTTTTCATTTTGTCTCCTCAAATGCACTAAAAATTTTACAAGAAGAAAAAAAGAACCCCACAACTCCATTAATTTTCCTAGACCCTCAACCATGTTAGAAATCCTTGTTATTTTGCTTTGGTCTTTACATTGTACATTTGGAATTGGTAGTAATATTCATCTTCCAAATCTTTATTAGTAATGAATATGATAAATACAACTAGTATTAAAATACAACAAATTGATGTCTAGACTCTCATACAGCCTTCATGAGTATTTAGTGGATTAAATAGAACTTTCTGCACTTTTTTTCAGACTAACCTGCACTCAATCTTGTTTCCTACCACATTAAAACAGTTTTTCAGGTGCAGTGTCAGAAGTTATCAGAGAAAGGAACCTTATACAGTACTAGGAGACTATTGTCTTTCTGTTTAAATCCAAGAGAGTTTAAAATAGGTTTTGTTCCTTGGTTACATTCTATTTCATAAGAGAATGTGCACAAATATGCATTAAATAGGAACAAATCCATGTATCAGAATACTAAATCCACGTATCAGAATTTTTTTCTTAAACCTTACTATTTAGCATCATTTTCTGAAGAGATTTGGGTATTTCACATAGAAGATTAATTGCTGATGCTGATACGGTACCTTCTTTGAGACTTGTGTTCAGAATAAATTAAAACATGAGTATTTTTCTTAATTTCAGAGTTTGAACGATTGATGGCATTAAGCAATGAAATAAAGAATCCAAGTAAGTTGAAAATCGGAATCTTTTTGATACTTATAGAAGAAATATAATTACATACTAATGACCGGATTTCCAAAAAGCTTTTTCCTGAGACAATGGTAGCTTCATTTTTTTTGTGGAACAACTCTCTTCCTTATCTTTCCATTCATTTAGAAGAATATTAGCTTGCATGAAATAAAATAACCATTGCCTAGAAGTTTTTCGAAGTTTAACTTTGACAATAAAGTATGGGTTGCTACTAGTTGATTCCTTAAACAATGTGCAAACTACAAGCTATGAATTCTTTTCTCCTTTAGAGAAATTAATTTAAAAATCAGCCAAATTCTGCATTAGATGTCTTTTCTCCACATAAAATATATTCTATATCCATCATTCCGTAAATAATAGGGAGATACTAATATTTTACTACAATAGTCCTTTTTCACACAGGGATTCATGCATTATTGACTTTTGATTGCTTTTCTTTCTGCAGCAATACCTCTGAAATCTGAATTAGCTTATGAGGTTCTTGAGAAAGGAGAAGTTCGTTTCTGGATTCAAGCTGAAAGCTTATCACCAGATTCTACCTTCAGATTTGTTATTAATGATAAAGAGGTTGAAAACAGTGATGTAAGTACATATTGAGTACTGTATATATATATATAATATTGTTTAATAAACCTTTATATACTAATAGGTATTCTTTTTTTTACAGTTGCTTAAAAACATGTTAATAGGGTCTTGTAATACCCAAAAGGAATGCCAATCTTTATCTTGAATCTTTTTTCCAGTATAGAATTCCTGTTTCAGAGTGATCCTATTCATTTATTAAGAAAAAAAAAAAAAGTAACCCTCAGTTCATACTGATTTTTGGGTATCTAGACAGCCAACAATGGAGAAGGAGAAATTAGAAGCAGACCAATATTAATCATGTCTGTTTAAAATTAGTGCACAAATATTTTAAGAAAACATCTCAAGACAAAAAAGGTGCTTCAAATACGATTTTGGACTTCAAATCTTCAAGACATGCTTTTCCCAGAAAACCTTTCATAGAAAGGGACACAAAAAAGTAATCAGATTGGGCTGAGAAGAAAGCATGGTCATGCCTTTTCAACACTGGAGTAATTTTCATGTACTGGGCATAAAGTACTGAACTGGAAATAACTTTTCCTGTGAGAAATCCACCTCCAATGCAGATATTTGAAAGTTTCAATTTATTCCTGAGGAAGCAAAGCCTGGTTCTAACCAGAGAAGCTTATCAGCATCTTTATACCATAGAAAAGCAAAGAGCATTTACTTTAATTACATATTGACAAGTGGAAGAAGTATTTCTGGATAAAACACTTCTACATTTTTCTTACTTTAAGAAGTAATAAACTATAGCACTGAAAACCTGAATATTAGTGACTAGGATGTATTGAAATGACAATATTCTGTCTTGGCAATGTTAATGGAACAGAACAATCTATTTTTAGTTCGCCTATGTTTTGGAAGTGTTGACATCAGAGAGAGTCTTGAAGTGAAGCTGCGTTATTTCACCTCTTTAATTAGGAACCCACAGGTGACATTTACGTTTGGAGACTGATGATATTTTTGTGGAAAGTCACATAAAAGCCTAGTATTTATGGAGCTCATAAAATCATTGAACTTCATCTTGCTGCATAATGGCAATAGTTAGAAGCCTAATTACACTCTAAAACCTGCCTGGAGATTGGGCTACAGTCACTGAACATGTTCAGTAGACCGTTATGCTGGTGAATTGTAGTCTGCTTCTTGACATTGGCTAAAGTGATAAATTTTTCCTTCTAGGTCCTAACAGAGAATGGTTTCAGTAAGAGTTCAAAATAATCTGAGAATGGAATGAAGTGGTTCTCATTTAATCAGTTGCCTTTTAAATACTTAAGGTTGTTTTTTTTTTCCTATGCTCAAAAGTAAGAAATAAAAATCTAACTGTGATAAAGGATTAGATTAAAACATACTTCTTGCTCTTCTTTTTCTGCTTCTGGTAAATCTGAAATGTACATTCCCTATGAGAACTCATTAAATGAATGCTAGTGTTGTTGCTGAGCTCTGTGGCAAGAGATTGTAAATGAGAATTTGAATTTGCACTTTTTTTTTGAGTTTGATGAAGCTTCTAACTTCTCTTTTTAACCTACTTGGCCGGTGTCCTTACCTCTTACAGGTGAATTCTTATATAAGTAATTTTTTAACTTAATGTATTCATTAATTAAATATTTTCTTTTTCTTAGACATTATGTCTTTCTTTGAACTATATATGGGAAGGTGCATATCCAAATTATACAAACATTTCTCTGTTATTTTATAGAACTGCTATAATTTAATCCCTTCTACTTCTAATTTATTGAACAATTTGTTATCCTATTGAATCAGCTGGATACTGCTTTATTTCCATTATCTTTCTCTTTCTTTGGTCGCCCCATTAAGTTTTAAATTAGTATTATTATAACATACTAGTAATATTGAAAAACATCTTGTGTGTGTCCACATTATTCTTCCAGGCTTGTTGTTCATACTTGAGTCTTGAGTGTGGCAGGGAGATGTCCCTCAAATCTGAAGATATATCTGTGGGGTCATTCCTACTAATTTCAGTTGTTACTCACTGAATGAAAGAGGATGTTACTTAGTAAAAGGTGATTGTATCTAAAATAGTATCTGCAAATTCAAAACACATATTTTGCAAGTATTGTCCAATATTTGCTTGCAATTTTCTGTTTCCTTGTCAATGCCTGCAAATAATTTATCTTCCTTGAATATTTAAAAGAAAGCAAACACAAAAAGGACACAAGCAGTGAAAAGCATATTTAATTCAAGTTAATATTTAGTGGTTTAGGTATTCTGCAAGCACTTTGGTAGGTAACTGGATCTTTTGACAGAATTCTAATTCTCTTTTGCTGAACTTGATTGATCTTTTTAGTTCCCAGAGTTTTAGTTTTTAGTTCCCATTTTTTTTTGCAGAAATTACTTTACTCATGGTCTTGCATTTCAGTGTTCTTTGAAAAGAATACCTAGCATTAGGCAGGTAATGAACAAATCATTATACAATAATTAAATAAACTTTTTTAGGGACACAATAAGATCCAGTATTGAGCTGCCACATATGTCTCAGAGCTATTTAGTAATGATGACTTTTTGGATTTACTTGGGATGGATTTACTTGGAGATCCACATGTCTACAAACTTAAACCTTCCAGCTGTTTCTGAACTCTGACAGGAATAGTGCTTCAGCCTAGCAAAACCCCTTGTTGAATTGGAAGCTGTAATGCAACTGAAGGCTGGCTGTGCACTCTTCTTCAAACATGCTTAGTGCAATAAACTATTATTTTTAAATCCAATCCAGCTGTATTGTGATGACTCAGGGATTCCAAATGCAGCAGCACACGCAGAGGTTTCTGTCACCACTGGGGTCTTGTTGTACAACAGTAAACACAGCCCTGTTTCCGTAGTTTACAATTAAAAGGACATGAAAAAGATTTGAGTGTGGAGGCTGGGATATAAAACATGATTAATCTGATAGGGAAACATGAATAATTTATGTTGTAGTAAAGTTTTATTACTTGTTTATTTCAGAGGCATAAAATACATTGTGATCGTTCAAATGGCATTATAGAAATGGTGATGGAGAAATTTACAATTGACAATGAGGGCACCTACACTGTACAGATTCAAGATGGAAAGGCCAAGAACCAGTCTTCATTAGTTCTCATTGGAAATGGTATGTCTATGAAAACTTTGATGAAGAAATGAACTTCAATTATTCCTTGAGTAATGTTGTGACTAACTCATTTTTCATTTACCCCTTCTAAAATTTAGCATTTAAGGAAGTATTGGCTGAGTCTGAGCTCCAACGAAAGGAATTTCTCAGGAAGCAAGGTGAGTAGATCAGTAGTTTCAGGCCAAATTTTCAGGTAATGATGCACATGGTCGAAATACTGAGTGCTTCCAACTTGTATTGATTTTATTAGAAGATGAGCATGTTTGAGGAGACACCGAACTCTTGGATGATCTTGTTTCCCCACATTGTCATATGATACATACAAGTTGTGACAGAACTTTTACTAGGTAGAGAAATAAAGAGGGAGTACTTAAAATAAGTTGGGTTTTTTTGCTCAGTATTAATTAAACTTGTGCCTGCTCTAGGCTCTGAGGCAATAAAACATATCAGCAAGTTTAGTTTTAAGCATAGAAATTGTCCCTTCGATATAATTGACAGAATGTTGAGAGACAAGGAAAGTTAAAAACTTGGTCCTGTGTTTTCTGTTCAGATAAAATTCCAGGAACTAAATATATGTTTGTTGTATAGTTGTTATACAGTTACAGAGTTTGTTATCAATTTGGTTTACAGCTGAAAGAAAGAAATACTATTGGATGCCTAATTCAGAAGTCTATCACTGTTAAATCCTTAAAAATTTGGGTTTGAGCTCTAGTTTGTATTTTTTACTTAGCCTGGATAAGTTTATCTCTAAATAAGCAATGTAATTTTCTTACTATTTTCTGAGTTTCTTGGGACAAGGGATTTTTTTTATTTATTTTTTTTTTAATAGATTTGGGGAAGAAATTTACCACTAACAGCATAAACTCACAAGATCTTAAATTTCTCAGTGATTTAGGTGAAACTCTGGACTTTGCTACCTCTAAGGTCTGTATTTTGCAATTATAGGCCCTGATCCTGCAGACACCAAAACATAAATTTACTGGCATGAGTAACAACAATAACTTAAAAATGTTATGCATGCCAGTAAATTTAATTAAAGGTACAGGCTTGGAATCTCAGTGGGGAAAATGAGTATTTCCTGTTCTGTTTGTAACCTTTAATAATTTATAAACTTTATATCACTTGGACAATTAATGTCTGTCATGGGATTTTTGCTTTAAACATTTAATTGGGTATTTGGGTACGTTTGTTTATTCTCCAGTTCCCTTTGCATTAAATACATTGTTTGTACACTTGTTTGTAGCTACTCTGTTTCTTTCCTATGTTTAATTGGCAAATGGGCAGAAACATATTTACTACACTAATTTACCTCATTCATTGTTTCACATTTTGGAATACTGCATTACTTAGCACAAAGAGATGAGCCTCAGGTTTCTAAGCTGTACTGTAGACATCTGGGTCAATGTGACAAAAACTTTCTGCAGGATTTTCCTTCTAGTGCATGTGTGGTTTAGGAGCTATTCCTCATCACTCTGGATGTTATATTGTCATCCTTTTTTTTTCACTGGATCTCTCTGATACTCTTCATTCTACAACATATGCTTTAAGACAATTTTGTTTCCTAGGTCCTCACTTCTCAGAGTTTTTGTATTGGGAAGTTACAGAGGAATGTGAAGTTTTACTTGCTTGTAAGGTGAGGAAATACTCTTGAAATATTTTGCTAGATTGTTTTGATTAAAAACAGGTAGTGAAATGTGAGGGAAGATTTTGATATTAAAATTAAAAGTTTCATAAGAAAACTTTGTTATTTATTAATTAAAAACAAACAAAAAATATTTCTGACTACTCTTCATCAGCAGCCTTCATTAAAACAAACAAAAAAGCCAAAAAATAACAAACCAGGATATTTCTAAATGTGTTAGATGATCAAGTTATTTATAATAATTCTGAACCATAAAAATAATTTAAACAATATATTCATCCCTTAAAGGTTCTTTCTTCTGTCCTCGAAAAATAGACATAAAAAGCCCTGTTCAAAGTCACTCCTCACTATTTTCTGACTTGGAGATTCCTTTGCCAAAGCACCTATTATTTAACTATAACCAAACATGCAACAGAGACTTCTAGCATTAAGATTAGAAAACATGGGTTTTTATTATATTTAGCTAATGACTTTTGAATATTAACTAATGCTAATGTTAATGGAATTCAGAGTAACTTATGCTATAAAGATCTTTATGTGCCATTATAAACTGACATATTTTCCTTTTTGTTGCTCTTCTAGAGTAACTAATTAGAGGTCTGAATAACTAAGTTAATTGAATTCAATAGGAATCAATCTTTTCTTCCTTGCCTTTTCCTGTAATAAGGGCTCTTTTGTATTAATTTTCTCCACTACTTTGAATAAGTTTTTGTCTTTTAATTAGACTAACTTGAATCATTAATTATAAGTAATTTACATACATATTTGTGGGATTTTTTTTTCCTCCTTTTTCTTTTTTTTTTTTTTTTTTTTTTCCTTCTCTTTTATTATAAGACCTTTAACCTCATTTTTTTTCCTGTAAAACTGAGCTTGGTGGGGAAGTTGGAAATCTGTTTGTCGCCCTTTTAGAGCTCAGCACTCATTAGCTAACATGGTACCTTTATTGGTACTGAGTGGCATAGCCAGAGTACTTTATAATCTCAACATGGATTTGCCTCAGGCATGAACCCTGCTTAGCCTTCGATTCACATGGGGAATTAAATGTTGCTGAACCAGTCATATTAGTGTTAATTCTCTACAAATTAATCTGAAATTATCCTTCTTTTCCTTGACTGTTGAGCCTGTTTATACCACTGAAACTGTGAAAGGCTGAGCATCTTATTATATGCTTTTCACCAGCTTATTTTTGTTCATAAGGTCAGAACATTTTATGTAAACGAAGTCTAGGATGTGGGCTGTTTGCACACTCATCATTTTAACTATGCCATTGACCTTATAATGTTTGTTACTGTTAGCATGTGACTAGCCATTAAGTTCACTTGGTACTATTGTTTCTGCCTGTTTAACTGATATTTGTATATAGGAAGAATTTGAACAATAAACCCTGGATTTATCCTATGAACTTCAGGTTCCTGACATTCAGGTTAGAAGTGTGACTGCCCTAGGCTATTTCTGTGGTAATAAAAAAAAAACCAAGATACAATCTCTGCCCAGCCATATCATAGCACTTGGACCAGGTCTCTTCTAAGGTCTGTTTAGTGTTCCTGTGCAAAAATCACTCTCATGGGCATTTCTACCTCTTGAAATAACCTGGGATAATGTGAATAAAGTACCTGTAAAAGAAAGCTTTTTGTCTTTACTTTCTCAAAGACCATGACATTAAATAAAGGACTTAGGAAGCCAGGACAGCTGGGAATCTTGTGTAGGGCAAAGGACTGTCTGTATGATCCAGGTTCATAGCAGGAATAATGAAGAAATGTGGACTGTGTTATAAAAGAGTATATTAAAACTAATACATTACCTCACATGCCACTTATTTTCTATGCAATTGGATCTCATTGACTTTTGATTTATTTAGTATTTAATTCTGAAATAGTTGTGATTGTTTGACCTTGCTCTTGTAGCCACTGCATGCCAGTTGGACTTGTTTGTTCATCTGTATGATAATTTGATGGTGTTTGCTTTTTATTGCATATCTATTTTATTTTCATATACCAGCATCTACTACCATTTTTCTTCAAGTTCTTCTAAATTCAGAATGTTCAGAAGCCACCTTCTCTTGCATAACTTTGACCCTTATTTGTACTGTGTCTGTTAAAACCAAGACTTTTGGTGTGTGGCTAAACACTAAAAAAAAAAAGTAACTTCATAGTAAATGTCACCATGAAATAACCTCAGCACTGCAATTGCATGTGTCTGAAACTCATCTATCTATTGGCAGATTGAGTGCTAACATATTTGATGAAAAATTGTTGAAAAGCATTAAAGGCTTGTTCCTTCAGGCTTTGTTCAAATAAAATTGCCACTCATATCATATGACCACAGGAATAGCCATTTTGTAGTTACTGGTAAATGCAAAATGCTGCTCACTTTTCTCAAGCAAGGCAATGCTTTAGGCCAGCTTGTGATCTGAAATACTCTGTCAGAGATCCATAGCCACCACACTCACTATTAAGCAGCAATATACGTGATTAATTTGAGCAGGTTTTATAGAGATGTCCAGGAATCAGCACAGAAGGCCCTCCTATTTCTCTAGTCACTTCTACAGAGAGCTTTCGTAGAGCTGTTCATCTACAGAATAACTTCTCTAATGTGAAAAGGTTAGGAATTGGTGCATGTTTTTCCTCCAAGCAAGTCACTTGGAAGCTATTCAGATCTGTATTTACTTCTGGGCTGCCCTCTATCCATTTGTTCAGTTCTTTTTTAAGCAGCTGCCTGGGGACTGAGCTATGTCCTGCCAGCTCTGTTCTTCTACCAAAGCCATGCTGATCGGGTGTTCAGGCTATGCATTGAAATACCAATGCATTAATGTGACTTTTAGAAGGGTATGGGGAGAGTGATGTCAAATAATCCATAGAATTTCTGAAAGGAATTAAAATGAAATATATTGCCAGGGTTTCTAAAAAGAGCTGTACTTTTAGATTCTTCGAATTCACAGTTTGAGGACATTTACTCAGAAATATTTTAAGCATCACTAATACACAATTTCTATTTCATATTTATAGCAATACTTGAGGTATAGCAGTAGTCTATTTATGCATTGCTTAGATGAGCTGCTACTACTGCAGAAAATTACTGGCTTTCAAGCAACTTCTTTGCATTTACACTACATTGTTAAGCCTTTTCGTGTCGGGAGAGACTGCAGTTTGTAGGATTTCTTAAGTCTTTGTACTTCACATGGGACACAATATAGTAGAAATAAAAAAGGAATTTTAGTGCAGCTAGCAGTTTTGAAGTCTCAAATGCTTTCAGAATAGTACTTAGCTCTCTTCAGTTTAACCCTGAAAGACATTGCTTAAGTAACTGGGGCAAATAGTCAAATTGGCTGAAGACTCTTTAAAATAGGGCCCAGATTCTGTTACAGATCTTTGGAGACAAGTGGCAAAAACAAAAAAGGTAAAGGAAAGCTCAGCAACTCCAATTTCAAAGGTAATTCTCATAGATATCTTTTGACAAACTACAATCACATAGCGAGGGTGCAAAACCTTTAAGGGAAGTGATTGACAGGATTGCCTTCAAGGATTTGACAGAGCTCTGACCAGTTCTCTCCATAAATAAATAGCAGAGGGCAAAGATTTGATTAGTAGGACTTGACTGAAATAGTTTTTCTACTTAGCTTTATTTGTTGTGTGTTATAAAAAAAATAAATTACTGAAGTTGGAAGTACTTGTGTCACTACATACAATGTGGTACCTTTCTCCAGTATCAGACTTTTGTGGCTTTTCTGTTGTACAGGTTGCAAACACAAAGAAGGAGACTGGTTTCAAGTGGTATAAGGATGGTTCTGGCATTGATGTTGATGAGGTGCCTGATCTGCAGAAGGGAGAATGTCAACTGAGTATTCCCAAGGTACAGTGTCACCTACTGTTTAGAAATGACAGCTTCTGCTTGATGCACTACGGATTTGCCAGGCAGAGCAGTAAACTGGCTATTATGATTTCTGTGAACCATTTTAAGAAAAAGCATATTTGCTACCCTTCAATTAGCTGCTGAGTAACTAAAATAATATCTATTTTTGTTATCAGCTCAGACAATTCATGCTTAAGTTGCTTCAGCATCCTTAGGTGAACTCTATCTCGTTCTTTCTTATTGCTCTTTAATTTTTCAATTTGTTCAAGCACCTCATTTCTGACAGTGTTTCAGTTTTATTGACTAAAATTAATAAGTTTGAGGTATATAGCTTCTTAAGATTTATCTTTATGCAAACAGGAGAACCTAACTTTGAAGCCTTATCTTGCTGCCTTAGTCAAGTGCCAAAATCTCCCTGGATCAAGTTTTCTTCTTTCAGCATAATGCGAAACCCATTTAATGGGTAAATTTATTTTATTTATTGGTTTCATAATCTTCTTGCATAATTTTTTTTCATAATCTCTAATTGTTTGGTTGTTTTGTCAAGTTTACCAGTAAACATCTTGGTTTTCCTTGTAGCTGTCTCGCAAAGATGAAGGAGTTTATAAGGCAACACTATCAGATGATAGAGGTCATGACGTATCTACTCTTGAATTATCAGGAAAAGGTAACACTCAGTTTACTATATTGAAATTATGATCTCCATGTGTTCCCAAGAGTGGCAAAGATCTATCCTTGGAAATGGCAAGTTATCAAATATTTTTTTTGGTCCTTTCCATTTCACTTCTCTTTTTATGCTACAGGGGCATGAACTACATATCACCAGTTTAGGAGGGGCAACACAGCATTGTAGTGATTAATCTCTAGCACTCTGACAGTCAAGAAATGAAGTAAGTTTCTAATCAGACAGACACCCTCTTTTATGTGAGCTCTTTTGTAAACAGTTCTTTCTCTCTCTAATTTACCAAGCTTTCATGTTTACAAACCCCCCTAAAAGAGCCAAGTGTTGAATATTTTGTTGTTGGACTGTCACTGGGGACTGAGAGTTACTTTGATTGTAAAATTGTAAAGCTGTTTTAAGTCCAGTAGACAGTTCAGCCTCACACAGCCTCTTGCTCACTAAAGTGAGGGACAGAATTGGAAGGGGAAAAGTAGGAAAACAGATGGGTTGATCTAAAGACAGTTTAGTATGTAAAGCAAAAATATCTATGCAGGCAAAGGAAAATAAGGGATTCATTCACTGCTAGCTATTGGCAGGCAGGTGTTCAGTCATGTCCAGGTAAGCAGGGCTCCATCACATGTGACAGTGCCTTAGGAAGACAAATGTTGTAATTCTGAATGTCCACCTTTTCTCCTTCTTCCCCCAGCTTTTATTGCTGAGCACAACATCACATGAGATATCCCTTCCTTCTGCCTTCTTTTGTTTCTCTCTCTTTTCGTCAGTGACACTGAGTAGTATTCTGCTGAGATGAAAGTTTCCTTCTTGTCTGCCCTTGTCTCCAGGGTTCTCCAATTCTGCAAACCCATCAGATTCATGATATTGCACAAGCTATTATGATACCTTGTTTCTTTCACTTACTCTTGAAGGGGTTTGCATTTGTCAAATGCCATCCTACAGGGAGCAGGTGAAAAGTGTTTTAACCTATAATGTGATAATTTCTCTTTCCCCTGCACTCTCCTTTGAATGGGAACTATCAGGTTTTAATGACCTTTTATTGTTTCTGGCCCGAGGGATACAAAGACAAAGATTTGACAGCAGACAGCTGACTCTACACACTGCAAAGATGCTGAGTGACACAACACATTGTACACAAGCAGTCTCAAATTTGTCCCATCCAACTGTTGCAATGTTCATGTTTTTCTTTGCCTAAGGATATGAGGATTTCCCATATTGTTTTAACTAAACTGAACATAAGAATGTTCCATTCTGATTGAATTTTGATGGTACATGTTTCATATTTGTTGTTTGTTTTGTTTTTCTTTCCAGTGTATGATGATATAATTCTGGCATTGAGTGGAGTCAGTGGTAAGTAAATGCTGCCTTGAATTTTCATGTAGGGATTTTCTGTTAGAGTCATCTGAGCTTGAAGCAGACAATTTTTATTTTAAGTAGGAAATCTGTGAAAGTCATGATGCTTATATTAGTATGGACATGTTATTAAGTTTCTGAATAGGCAGTTGACCTTGCTAATTGACACTATTAAAGGAGAACAAAGTATTATTCCACCTGGCTTGTTTAGTTTAGATACTGTGACAATGTAGTAATAATTTTTCCTCCTACTTGTTACTAAGTGAACCTTGATACAGAGAGAATGAGATTCTGATCCTGCTCCCAGTGAGAAGCTGGGAGTCATTTCACTGGAAGAACAGGGGTTTCACAAGAATACCATTTTCTTGCAATTAGTATCATGACACTGCTGCTTCATAACAATGACATGACTATCTTATTATTTTGCAGTGGATCCTGCTAGTCATAATGCTTATATATGACAATAAAACCACAAACTCATCATTAACTTTTACCTGCTGTATATCAGCAGTCCTGGTTTGAGAAACATGCACAAGTGGCTCTTTGTTGTAGCTAAGAATCATGGCCCAGATCTTTATTTTTTTGTCCTGAAAGTACAAGTATACCATTTGACTCTTTCTTGGTCATTCCACTACCCTGTTTGATCTGGATATATTCTATTTTATGTAGGTAAGTCAGCCTCTCCACTGAAGATCCTTTGCACTGAGGAAGGAATAAGGCTCCAGTGTTTCCTGAAGTACTACAATGAAGAAATGAAAGTCAGCTGGTCTCACAGGTAGATGAGATTTTTTTTTTCAATTTCATTTGAAAAAAAAAAAAAAGGAATTTTTAAATAATCTTCTGTTTCATTGATAACTGAGCCACATTTATGATTTTTTCTTCACAGAACTTCATATTCTCTTTTCATAAAGACATTACAAACAGTAAAAGAAATATTAACAGACTTGTCCAACACATATCAGGAGGGTTGTCACAGCCAGGAAGAAAAGAATCTGCAGAATTGAAGACTCTTATTAAACACAAGACTGTTCATCTTCTAATGTATTTTCTGGCTGGTTCAAACATATGAAAATATTTGAGAACAGTTTTCTATTCAGGGTTGCCTTTTTCTTTAAGTGGATGATTTTCTGCTCCAGTACTAGGTGAATACCAAGGATCTGCTTTCACAGATTAACCAAAACCAATATTAAGAAATAATTATTTAAAAAAAAACCCTGATGTAGTCCTAAGTAACCCCATATTTTTATATTCTGTTCCTTTTATTTGAAAAGATACTCAGTGAAGCACAGAAAACTTAGAGAATAGCTCTCAGAGCTGAGAAAAATTATCAAAAAAACCCTTTAAAGTTCTCAATAGTTTTCTGCCTTCATACTACATTAATCTTTGACTTTGGAGGAACTCTATTCATATGTATATTGACAGTTAAACATGTTCAAATGCCAGGCCCTCATTTGCTTTAAACCATAAGTAAGGTTTGCAAGGATTTAAAACTTCAAGTAGTTTCCAAACTACTTGAACCAAACAAATCAACCAGCCTTCCTCATGCTCTTCAACCATCCCTGCTATTTTAAATATGGTTCTAGCAGGTTTTTTTTTCTTTGAAAAAAAAAGAAAAGCTTAGATAATCCATGTTTTTTACTGTTGTCTGCAAATCATGAAACATACTATATAGATTTCTAAATAGATTTGATTTATCCACCATACTGCATAACAGGGAACATAAGTCCTAAAGCAAGCATGCATCATCTACTCATGTCACAGTGAAACTATTATATGTAGTATTTTCTAATACGTGATAGTTTCTATCTAGGTATATCATTTGGTATGCTGAATTCAATATAGTTATCTTGCAGAAAGATAAATAATAAAAAATCTTTTTCCTCCTCAAAGTAACTCTGTATCTGTTAAGCCAAATCAGCCCTGTCTGGACAAATAAAGCAACTGATCAAAGAGAAGCTGACTTCATCTGTTAAAAATTTCAGCTAAAGATGCTTGGGAAGGAAGGATGAAAAGAAAGATGTCTTTAATTAATGAGTGAAAGAAGAAATTTTTCTTCAAACCATTGAAATTGGTCTGGGTTGTGTGCTCTCATGAAATATGTTCTTCCATTTCCACTCTTCATGATAGATTATGGACCAGAAGAACCCCTGATATGAATAAGTAGGGACATTCATATATTCTTAGATTAGGAAATAATGATAAGTCAATGTAATGGCACTGCTTTTAAAGACCTATTTAGTAATTATCTGCAGTTAGGAAAAAAACAATAATAAGAATAAATTGTCTTGATTCAAGAATAAATTATTTGCAATTCTTTTACTGTTTTTTGAAGTTAGTAAAAAGTAAAGATACTTTCCTCATCAGAAAAGTTTATTTGCCTCTAGTTTTATATTTTTATATATTCTATGTTAGTGTATATAAAGTATCCAGAACTCTAAAGTCATGTACCATTTCCTCATATAGTTGTGTGTGTACATAGATATAAACACAGATGATTGTGCATGTAAAAAGGAGACTGAGAAGAGTGTGAACAAATTAATCTTTGGAATGAAAGCTCAATGTCATGGTTTCAAAGTGTTTCCTACTCCCACTAGGAGGAAAAGAAAAATCTTCTGGGAAATTGCTCCCATTAGTTGCAATGTATCTGCAATTTAGGGATAGCATGTTACTCTTTCTAACTTTTTATAACTTATTTTCTATGGAGAATATACATTAAAAGAATGTTCAAACAATTTGTTTTAAAAAAAAATTATTTTTTTACTTTTTTTTTCCCAGGGAATCTAAGATTTCTTCTGGTGAAAAGATGAAGATTGGAGGTGGAGAGGATATTGCCTGGCTGCAGATAGGTGAACCCGCTGAAAAGGATAAGGGGAACTATACCTTTGAAATATTTGGTGACAAAGAATCCTACAAACGGACACTTGACTTGTCTGGGCAAGGTATATGACCATATTTATATGGTGACTTTTCATGCAGTAAACAGACTAACAGACTTGATTGGCAATAATCAGAGGAATAAGAATAAAACCAGAAAGTCTTTGTTCAGAACCAGTGGTTAGTTTAGCTGCATAACTGTTACAATCTTTTTAGTTTTACATCTGTTTTCACCACCAGTGGCATTGAGTTTCAGGGGGTGGGTTTCCCATTTTGCTCCTTTGTAACCCTGTGTGTGTTTTAAAAGGGCTATATCATGGGTATGTGTTTAAATGTATATATTGAGCCTCAAGTGCAAATTATGTGAATGGACAATAACTTAATTTCTTTGTTACAGCTTTTGATGATGCATTTGCAGAATTCCAGCGACTCAAGTAGGTGCTACATCTCTTGCCTTTTAATGCTGTAACAACATTGTCTGTACTTACAGTAAAAATACATTAATATTTCATTAATAACATTATTTATTTCTCTTCCTCAACAATTTTAGGGCAGCTGCTTTTGCTGAGAAGAGTAAGTTTATTTTACATTTTATTAAACGTGTTCTAAAGTGTAATCTAGTTTTTTTTTAAAGCATCCATCATGACATGTTGCCATACCTTTCAGAGCTCTATGGCTGCAGAAATCCCCTGTTAGCATGTAATACTTCAATAATAATAGTAATTTGGAGATTTATTTCTTTATAATTCCAACACAATCCCACTAAAACCTTTATGTCTTTCGCAAGCCTCCACTGTATTTTCTTGTGTCTGCAGAGGTTTTGTGAGGTATGAGTTTCTGAGTGATACACAAGGAAATCTTGACTTTGAAAACTGATGATGATACTAAATATTGGGATCTACCTATTAAGTGAAAAATGACCTGCTAATGTCTGCTGGTCAGTGCTTGCTAAAATACAAGTGGGAAAGCTTGTTGCTGTTAGGGGCTGTAGGAATTCTGGTACTGTGATATCAGTTCCCCTGGTAATGACAAGATATTTCTACCCACAAGGAGAGTGGCAGAACAAATTATCCTTAGATTTTAGATATCACCAATACCAAAATGCTAAAAACATACTTCTTGCTTTGGTCTGTGCCCAAAGCACAAACTGCCAAGCTCAGCAGTAACTTCAATGTTGTAATGTATCCAAGATTAGAATTTGTTAGCACAATCTCTGCTAACAAATACAAGGGGACTATTATCACCAAAAAATATAATATTTTATGTTTAACCAGGGACTGTAGTATTTTAAAAGATAAATCCAATAAAATGCTGTAACTAATATGGCACCAAGTTATAAAGTCATTAAGCAATTAGTTATTTTGAGGTCTAATTTCAACATTGCCCACTTATCTATCTTTAACTTCTAGATCGTGGTAAAGTTGTTGGTGGTTTGCCTGACGTCGTTACTATAATGGATGGGAAGGTAAGTATAGTTTCTGTCAGTCATGATTATTGGTGAGAGATTTGCTTTGATGACAAAAGGGGAGGGAATAGAGATGATTTAATAGAAGATTAATTAATTTAGGCTTCCCCAGGAGGTGGTTGAGGCCCCATCCCTGGAGATATTCAAGGTGAGGTTGGCCAAGGCTCTGAGCAGCCTGGTCTAGTTGAGGGTGTCCCTGCTCACTGCAGGGGGGCTGCACTAGATGCCCTTTGGAGGCCCCTTCCAGCCCTAACCATTCTATGATTCTACAATTCTCTGGATATTATGATAGATGAAGACTATTAGTCTGAGCTGCTGTTAGTCCTTACAGGTGCAAGGAAGTACTGGAACTTCCTCTCTTTATCCTGAGAGTGAGTTCCAGATGCATCAGACTTCACTGGAGGAAAGACAAACCCTTTTCATCTTTTAAGATAAATTTTGGAAGAAAAATTACTGAAAGAGAATAGAGTAAAAGAAAAAAAAATCAGCAATTTTGTGCACAGTGCGGAGGAGGTACTTGGAAATTATTATCCTGCACTTCTCACAGCAGCAGAGGTATGGAATGCCTAATTACATGGTCATTACAGGCTTTAAAGAATCAAAAGGAAGTATTTTTCCCAGTGTTTCATATTAATTTGTACCTTAGTACCTTAGGCAAAAATAGATTTAGGTCCAAAAAAGAACAGACAATATTATGAACGGAAGTCCAGCAGGGACCATTAAATACAGTGTTCTTGATACAAATGTGCTTATAACCAGTTTAAAAGCCACAGAATTGTGAAAAGTAGGAAGGCATACTGGGAATAAGACACACTATTAATCCTTTGTATTTTTGTATACTTTCTTAAACAATTGCTTTTTGCTTCTAAAAGAGATAGATGGACTATCATTTCAACTGACCATAGAAGAACAAATCAAGAGTCGATGTGACTCTTACCATCTGCTGGCTATCATGAGCATTTTGATCAGTCTGTTTGCATCTCTTCTATGAAATGCATCCTCAGAGGCTGCAACTGTATTGTCATTTTCTGGATATCCAGAAGTCTCTTTAGAAAGTTGGGGGAATGTGTAGTCCTTCCAGTGGATGCTGAAAGCTGCTCAACTCTGGACCAGACAGAAATGATTTTTCCTTTTCATCAATTCCTTTTTTTTTGTCTTAAGTAGGTTTTCCCATGAGGTGCTCTTTTACTGTGGTAGACAGAGACACAGCAAGAAATATGACCAACACATCTTAAAACAGTCTAGCTGTAAGGAAACAGCTCAGTTTTAGCCAAGTCACCCCTCACTGCATTCACAGACTATCTGCAGTTTCCTCATACAATCACTCCCTAAAATATTCAACCTTCAATTGAGGAAATGCTCCATAGTGCATTCCCAGAAGTAAAAGGCTTCAAAAGAGACCTAAACTTGTGAGAATTAAAACAGAATATGTGAAGAGAAAAACATCTGATTCATGACAAAATGGATCACAAGGAAGTGAAACTTTAAAATCACCTCTAAATTAAATATGAACAGGTACATGGGTGAGTTGTGTAAGTACAAGTGTGAGGAATAACTACACAAGAAACCCCAAAGAGTGGAAAATTTTCCTCATGCAATGAAATAGCATAACTACTCAAATATATGGACACAAGAAAAAGCTTTACTAGTACTTCTTAAGAGAGTGTAAAAGATATTAGGTCACATCTATAATTTAGCATATTAGAACAGGCCCAAATGATCTAAAATGACTGTGGAATATATCTGCTCTCTGATAAGTTTTGAATATTAACTTATTAACTCCTGATTAATTATTGTGAATTAATTATTAATTGCTCTTAAATGAGGTCACTTTTGAGGGCAATAGTAATGAAATGTTGTGTGAGTTACAGAATGGACAGTAAGATTTAAACTCATACTGTTAGGCATCAGTTTGATTTGCCAACATTTTATTGTGTTTGCATCATTACTCCTTCCATCATTACATCATTTCCATCATTACATCCTACATGATATTATTTCTTTAAGGCTACTCACAAACTAGGTGTCATCAGGTTTTACCCAGAGCAAGTAAATCTGCCTTCAGCCCTCTGACTTTGAAGGCATGTAGTATGCAAGACTGCCTCTACTTGGGAACATATGACACTGTTGATTGCTTAAAATTTCTTCCTTTGGTATTAGTTTTCCTCTGAGTTAAATCACACCTATTCAGTCATCATAATTCAAGAAAAATATTGCACAGAAACGTTCCAAGATGGACTTTCTTTGCTCCCTCTGGGTCAAGATTTGGCAAAACCTGGAGGGCAATATGGAGGAGAGGGACTATAGGGAAGCATTCTGGTAGAAATTTTCCATTTTGGGTAGTTGTGTGTGTGGTTTTTATTTTTGTTGTTTGGTTGTTTCCTTTTTTGTTTGTTTGTTTCATTTTACTTTTGTACTTTTTATTTTTTCCCTAACAACATGGTGCATATATAAAATTCTTAAGATCACTTTTAATTATCTAGGGCAGAATAAGCTTAAATAAAAGCAGGACAAATATCAGACAGTTATCAATGCAATTTATCAAATGATTCTTACATGCATACTTTCATCACTGTACTAGCTACATGAAGTTTACATACATATGGTAGTTAAAATGGGGTTCAGTAGTAACTCTATAGAAATTTAAAAGAACAACCATGGAAATTTTATGGGCTTCAGTCTTTGGAAAATAAGTGAACTGCCAGAATGGCCTACTATGTACTTTTAGCTATTCTATGAATACTCTATATATGCATGTAACACTTATAAACATGTATATATTATTTATTCTTCATTAAATATTTCCATTTTTCCTACTCAGCAGCCCCTAAACCCAATGTCCAATGATTCATGTTATGTATTCTATTTTTAAGTTGTTTTTTTTTTTTTTATCATCTCAAGCAATAACCTCAGAAGGCCTTGGTCAGAAAATATTTGCTCAGTTCTCCTCCCTGCTGTGTACAGGGAAACTTCAAGGATGTTTTTAAACCTATCATTGCTTGAACCTCATGTCAGACTAATGGGTTGTCAGGAGTCTCCTGCAGGCAGGACTGCTGTGACAGTCCAACTTACCATCTTCAGACACTGTCACCCTGAGGCTATTACTGCATCACAGTCACTGTAAGATGGTGGAACGATTGAATCAAGAAAAAAAAAAATATTAGGAACTCTACTTTTCAGTTCTCAGGAGCATGATACCTGTCTTTAATTAATGAGGACTAAGAAGTGCCTGAAACCAGTATTGAGAATATTCAGGTTAAATAAATCTGACTTTTTTCCTTCCTCAGACGCTGAACCTGACCTGTACTGTATTTGGAAATCCTGATCCTGAAGTGGTTTGGTTCAAGAATGACAAGGTCTTTGAGCTTAATGAGCACTATGCATCTTCACTGGAACAAGGGAAATATGCCAGTTTAACAATCAAGGGAGTGACCTCAGAAGACTCAGGCAAATATAGTATCCATGTCAAGAACAAGTATGGCGGGGAAACAGTGGATGTCACTGTAAGTGTGTACAGGCATGGTGAAAAAATGCCTGAAATTAAGCCTGGCCAGCTTGCTAAACCCAGGCCAATACCACCATCAGAAGAAGTCCTCAAACCTGGGGGCCAGGCATAATCCATTAAGAAATAAAACTTCACACTA
This sequence comes from Ceyx melanurus, assembly GCA_024611195.1. Classification (NCBI taxonomy): domain Eukaryota; kingdom Metazoa; phylum Chordata; class Aves; order Coraciiformes; family Alcedinidae; genus Ceyx; species Ceyx melanurus. Next base: position 58,926 of record JANHGL010013041.1, on the reverse strand, counting down.
CCTTTGACAAACAAAATAGAATACATGGCCTGTAGTTGAAAATGTTCCTACACATAACTAATTGGTAATGTCCAAAGGGAAGCTGAGCTTTAAGGAGTTTGCTTTTTGGAGGTAGCTGTGCTATGCTGCTGTACACATCTGCAACAATCTCATTCTGAATACATGTAATAGAGTGGGAGCTGCAAGTTGCAAATAGCAAAAAGCAGAATTCCTGCCACATGTTCCCATATGCAATGACAAATTGCACAAACCTGCAGTAAACTTCCATTTCCACCTTCCCTAACCCACTTCAAAACATAACCCAAACAATCAAACAACCCTCTGAGAGCAAATGTCCCATCAGTAAAGGTAGTGATCTGCAGTTAGATACAAACTCAGTTTGTTCTTACTTTGTTCCACTCCTTGGCTTTGAAGCCTCTGATCCTGTAAGTCTAGTGGCTAGTCTCTATTTAGTAGTGTTTAGTGTTGTTTATAGTGTGACTTTATCTCTAGTAGACTTCTAGAAATCTCCACTGTTTACTCATTAAAGCATAGGCCACATGGCTGTATTTTGTTTTTCTTGCTTTGTGCTAATAAAACTTTAAAAGTCACCTTTGCTATTCAATGCTCCAAATCACACCTAACTAGTTCTGTATTCCCTTTCATTGTTTACTTATTGCACAATTTCACAGCTGGTAGCATCCAGAATATTGACTTTCAATAAAGAATGCAAATCGTGGTTAATCACAGCCACTGGATGACACTTGTGACATTAATTTTACTCTTTATAATAAGATGAAAGTTTATACTGGTATCAAAATACATGTATACAATTCAGTCACTTAAGATTATTATATCTTTGATTCTCCTTTATCTAAAATGAGTGGCAGAACTCATGGAAGAACTTAAGCAGAACTTAACATGGGTTAAGTGATGTCTTGTTGGCAAAGATTTCAATATATGCTTATTATGAACCCTTCAGTGAGCTCACTCATGCATCTGTCATACAATACATAGCTGAGTGTTTGCAGTGCTGGCTTCTTTGGATCAAGCTCCCAGTTCAATAAAAGTCCATTGATCTACTTAGATGAACCTTTGTAATTTGCTTCCAGCAAATAATTCTTCTAACAGTAAGTAACAATGGTGATACAAATATCCTGGATGCAACTCACCTCTCTTTTGACCTCTTCTGGACTCTAAGATAAAGGTAAGGAAAAGGGAGCATTGTGAGGGGAGATTGGGTGAGGGGTGGTCTGGAGAATTGGCACTCTGCTGAATCTTAGCTGGAGAAAGTGGATTGAAGTGTTTGGCACACATATTGAAATGTGCTGTCTCTGGTGGTCTCTGAAAATTTAAGAGTAAACTTGATCTCAAAGGTTTTTTCATTACTTTTTTTTTTCCCTCATCTAAGTGACATAGACCTTCCAAAAAAAAACACCTTCGCTTGATTAAAAAAATGTTTTATTTTTGAGACAGATGAATAGGAAATGAGAATCCACTTTGCAAGCTGTAATATTGAGTAAGTTGAAGTGCTTATTTGGAAGACAAAACAGCAATGTTCCCTTTCCCCCTTCTCTTCATCCCTGGGGAATTGAACCTGTATCTCTGACCACCAAGAGTGCTGCACTAATGCCCATTCTTCCCTGTATTTGGAAGTGCTGTTTCTATTTGTCCTTTTATATTTTGTCTGACTAGGTAAACAAACTGAAAAAAAAGACTAGACCCAGTCATCCTAACTCTCAGATGAGCATGTTAAGTGCTAGATTTGAGAGGTTTTATCCCTTTCTTGTACTTTATCTTAATTTTCAGTATTGAAGGAGGGATTGAGGGTGTGGTACTTGCTGTAGACTATTTAAGAACCTGTTGAACAGATAAGAATGATAATGAGGATAGAATCCTTGTAGTTTTAAATTCCTCAAGTAAGAAGGGCTGCAAGCCTCCTTTGATCACACTTGATTAAAAGATTATTTGATATGACATAAACAGGGTTTTAGGATATATGTATTTAGAGATAACGAACATTTAGTTTATATTTAGATATGAGCAGCTGTGAATTATATTTCACAATGATGTAAAGTTTTCCTTTTGGATGAAAAATTCTTGTGGCTATGGAGCCACGTTATCTGGAAGTTTCTGAGAGGGTTAAAGTCTCAATAGCATCATATTGCCATGAGATATTTTAACTTGTGTCCTAAAATTTCCTAAGCAAAGCAAGGATTTATCCTCCAAAAATCAAAATAAGAAAACAAAATTTTTATATGAAGATGCTATCAAAAGAACTTCAGCAAATCTTTCAGTAAAATAATTAATTTTTTTTTTCTGATTTCTTATTAAACACTTTTAAGGTTTTCAAAATCTTACTATGGCAGGCTCACAAAACATCAGAGTCAGTTTCTGTAATATACAAAATGAGTATCAGCAAGAATTTTATATTATTCTTATCTTCTTTTACAGTACACAGGTTAATTTTTGCTGACACTATCAAATTATTGCATGTCATGGCAGCTTTTCAGAGGTATCCTTGGGCACAGGAGACAAGGTTAGTCTCATCTCGTTGTACCTTTAGCTGGCCTTTTTAGTTAAGCAAGCTTCACTTACTTCCTTCCAGGCAAACAGAAATAATTTATTATGACAGCTAATCCTCTGCTGAAGTACAGAAATTATCATGCACAGGAACATTGTATTCAAAAGGCTAAGGACTTCCTATAAACTCCTCCACATTTTTCAATTTCAGTGTACCTTTGATTCTTTTGTGCACATTTAAACATCTTGTTATCAATGCTAGGAAATGAATTAGGTTGACTCTATTTAAAAGGGACTATCTTTTCAGAGTGAACATATATCTAGTTGCCCAGATGGGCAATACAATTGGATGGATGTTAGAGGAACAAATAGGCTGCTCTGGTAATAAAGTCAGATGGAATACATGATGAGGCATATTATCATTTGCACAGAGCCTTCACAGACTTGGTGTCAGCATTAGTTTAATTAATAAAAATACTGAAGGGGGAACAGAAGAAAATAAGATTTACTGAAGAAGATCTGATTCCAGTTGAAGCCACCCACACTGTCAAGTAAGATAGACTCCTTTATACTGGATGTGAATCTCATCTGTTATTTTTACAACTCCAAAGGCTCATTGCAGTGAATTAGTGATTTCTGTTACCTTTAAGAAGCAATGCTTCCATTAGAATGATTTTCTGTCACAATGGTGAGTTTTGTGTTGTCTGAGTTTCATGTTGTGCTTTTCTGGGCAGTGCTAGTGTGAAATGGAGCATCATCAACTTGTCACAGGAGGCAGATAAGATGCCAGCCAGTTGTGCTGATGGGCCACAGTTGTGGCTGTGTCTGTCATACTGGTATTTTGCTAAATGCTGGCAAAGCTGCCTTTTCTCCAAGCACCTGTTTCTTTTGAATCAGCTTTGATTACTGTTACTTTTTATTTTCTTGAAAACAGGTTCTAGGAAAATTATTCCTAAGGCAAATTTGTGCATGTTTTTTATGAGAAAAATATACATATATATATTTTTTTTTTAATGACCGTATTTGCCTCTAGTGCAAATCTTTCCCCAGCCCAAAAGGTTCACTTGCATTTCACAGCTCAAAAACTTATGCACACTTAATTATTATTCTGCACTTGTATGGAGACAAAGGTTCAGTGATAATAGCACCCTAAGTGATGTTAACACACAATTTTTAAAGGCAACTTTTGAAATATAAGAAAGCTCTTTCCCTTTTGTAGAACTAAGAATAACACCTCTAGATGGCACCAGAAGAACAAGATAGAAATGATCAGATCTTCAAAAATTCTGCTAGCTATAGCATATCCATCATTTTGATGCAAACACATCATTTAAGTAATGGGAGATTATTAAAAGCATTATACTTATGCCAGTGACAAGGACGGGTCCAGAAAATGACTGTTTCCCGGAAATAGCAGGTGATTTTGCAAGCAGTAATGCTGCCTCTTAATCTTTGCATGACACAACATTAAAAGGTTAAGCATGCCTTGTAAAATATTGCAAGACTCGTGTTACTTCAAGTTTCTCCTATAGGGTATGAAAACCACAGCATATTTACTATATTTATGACGGGAGATCTGAATTTAAGTTCTAAAGGCAAATGTCTCAGAATTAGCAGCTTCCAAAGGTTTTCAAAATGGTTTCTAATATCATAATGCCCCTGCCTTATGGATTTTGTTCAGTCTTTACAGAGGGATGGGAGGTCTGGGAGCAAAGAGTGCAGGGTCGGACTCTCAGCACTGCCACTGAAAGATTCAGTGATGTCAAGAACTGTAAGAAACTACGAGTAACCTTCTATATTAATATTTAATTCCTTATTGGGATGTGCAGTAACTCAGTATCATTTTTGTCCTTGGGTATAAGCTCAAGGTTTATCAGATTGTCATCTTTTTAAAATAGCACACTTAACCTCACATAATTTTCTTTATGAACATTTGAACTTTGTGTGGGTGCATTAAGGGACTGTTAATTTGTAATAGACTTGTGTTGTTTAAGTTAATATAACTTCATTTTCTGTTATTGTTGCTCTTCTGTTACATTAATATTGTGCAGCTGAGAATCCAGTAGGAAAAAGAAACTTAGTGACCCTATTGTAGTTGGAAGTAATATGGTTAATGGCTGCAGCTATAGCCTTTCCTGTGCTATCCTAATCTATCCAGTAGGGCTGTCCCATGGAGATTTCACCAGGCACCAGTGTTGCTTAAGAGGGAATTTGCCCTCCACCCTGCTGAGGGTCTCTTTGGGAAGCCATTAGCCATCCAATGCCATTGGTGCACACAGTATGTAGAAAAGAGGCAGATGCAAAAAGCTACAACTTCTGTTACAGACAGAGCCAGTGTAGGTCTTTACCATTTTAAATCATGGTAAAAATGATGATCAGAATTCTAGTCTGCTGAGTTAGTGATCTCTGCTGGACCATTTTGAATGAAGAAGTGCACTAAAAGCCAATCCAACAATTTAAAATCAACCCCAAAGCCAGCCCTCCTGATTGCAAGATAGTATGTAAAAAAAGAACCCCACATTGTCATGTGCCACTTTTGCTGTCTGGGACAAAATGCCTTCCAACGTATGAAAATGGCAATCAGCCTCCTGCATGGTGCTTAATGGGAGGTAAAACACAAGACGACTCCCTGGCTGGGATTTATGTGGCCACATGCAGATGTCTCCATCTGAGCTAATCACTGAAACTCCCTTCTTAGAAAATGGAGAGAAACAAGAACTAGTAAGGCACAAGTCGTGTGATTCTAAAGCAGGTGTCTCAGTAAGTGAGATGAATCGTGTATTCTTTCCACTGACTGTAAAGGGAGCTTGTAGAACCAGGTTGGATGGAAGGCATCTGACTATTGAAGTTAGCTGTGATAAGTTTATTATTATTGAAGATAAGCTGTGATCTGGAGTTTTTTGCTGATTTTAGAGGCTGGCTTCCTCTACTGAACTCTAGCATTTCGAAGTCTTTGCTGCTTCTCCAATATCCATGTTACTTTGAAATCTCTGCACAAGCTTTTGCTGAGTTCCAGCAGCCACTTGGTCTCAACAGATAGTTGACTCTCATGATTTGACCTTTACCAAGACATTGGTTTAGGCCTGCTATTATTTTAAATACATAAGTCTTCATCCCAGATTTTTACTGGCTGTGATGTTGCTGTTTGTGTGGGACTTGTTTCTGCATTTGCTTCTCTCATTGCCATTGTTCTGTGGCAACATTGCAATCAGTAGATGCTGTAAGCCTTTCATGGCCTGTTAGTGCCCTTTTGCTAAGCCCACAAGATATTTTTTTTTTGACTTTGCTAAGGTCAGTCTGAACAAATAAAAGTACTAGCTAATTAAGTTCAATGCTGATGGCTTAACACTGCTTAATTTACTTGCAGAGGCTGTAAGTAAAGTGTCCAAGCACCAGTAGCCATATGAAATGTGTGTTAACATCAAGACTTAGTGTCCTGTTAGTAAGTAAATAATTGAGCCTTTGAGGCCTGCTGTTCTCATGACCACTTTCAGCAAGCAAGCCTATCCTAATGAAAATTAAATGTTTGGTCCAGCAACCTGGGTGTCTCTTTACTGTTAGTAGCTGAAACCAGTGTTTTTGGATGTTGACACTTTTATGTTCATTATGCCTTTTTATCAGTGTTCACCACTGATAGTCTTCTCACTAATTTTTAGATACCTTGGGGGAAAAATGTGATACAATTAGAATTATAGAATGGTATGGATTAGAAGTGACCTTTGGAGATCATTGAGTCCAACCCCCCTGCCAGAGCAGGATCACCCAGGCCAGGCCACCCAGGAACAGATCCAGGTGGGTTTTGAGTGTCTTTAGAGAAGGAGACTCCACAACCTAGGTAGCCTGTTCAAGTGCTCTGTCACTCTCACAGTGAAGATTTTTTTCCTCATGTGAGGTGGAAGTGACTGTGTTTCATTTTGCTACCCTTACCTCTTGTCTTATCACAGGCCACAGCTGAAAAGAGACTGTCCCCTTTTACTTGACACCCATTACAGGATGGCAGCACAGCCTTCTGGTGTATCAACCACTTCTCCCAGTTCAGTACCAGCAGCAAACTTGCTGAGGGTGAACTCTATCCCTGTATCCAGTGAAGATGTTGAATGACTGGATGCAGAACTGACTTCTGGGGAACACCCTTACTTACAGGTTGCCAGTTGTACTCTGTACCACTGATCACAACACTGAGCACTATTGTTCATCCAGATCTCAACCCATCTCACTGTCCAGTTTTCTAAGCCACACTTCCCAAGCTTAACCACAAGGATGTTATGGGAGACAGCATCAGAAGCCTTGCTGAAGTCAGGGTAGACAACATCCACTGATCTCCCTGCTATTTAGTCATACCATCATAGAAGTCTATCAGATTAACTAGCTCATTAGTACTTGAACTCCTCTGTGATGTACATAGCACTTTGCAGGCTTAGACCTTAAACTTCCCAATTTTCTTTTTGGTTTTTTTTTGGATACACCTCCAGGTCACGTATAGTAAACACCTGTGGCAGCTTTTGCTTTTAAAGGTTATGTTCTGACCTTTCTGGAACAGGCTGGGCTCTCATGAGACCTTTTTCCTTATCTTGGTACATACCCCCTGCTGCTCCAGTCTGTCAGTTATGCCTGGTCAATGGGCTTCCAGATTGCCTTGGATGCATCTTTTTTCTCCAAACACAACAGGTGGATTCCACTGTCATCAGATCTTGAACCTGCTTTTGTTCCCTTTAAACACAATCATATTTGACATATGCAGCTCTCCTTTTACTGGTTTCAGGCAGCTGAATACCTGTGGATCTTACTCTTTTCAGGCTTACTCATGTGAGGTAAGTCTGTCCCATCCTGTTGTCACGGCCTGAAGAATCTCTTGCAGATCTCTCTGTTTCTGCATCATCAGGTAATCTGTGTTGTAGTCTATTTAGCTAAGCATGATTTCCCTTCTCATAAACTTACCTTGTAGTACCAAAGACTCAGAAACATAATTTCCATCACTTTGAGAGATCTGCATAATACTTTCTGAAGGGCTCTGGTCAGACCTTATGTCCATTCCATGGCAAAATGTGAATTGTTCCATTTCGAAGAACACAGCTAGCAATTCCCCTTCCATCTGAGCACAGTCTCTTTGGGTCTGACAGGTTTTAATTGAAAATGCCATGGGCCAATGACTTTTCAGTAACTGTGCTCCCAAGACTCCTCCTGAGGCCTCGGGCTGTAATTACAGATGCTCCACAGGCAATTCAGGATTGGCAGCTTGCTTATATTAATCTTTGTTCTTTCAGATGATCTTGTATTTTAATGTTAAAGAGACAGAACAGATATATTCTCAGTGGAAAGAGGGATATTTGTCTTTAGTCCAATCAGTTAAAGAAGTTGATCTTCTTGATCCAGTGACAGGACAAGAGGCAATGGGTACAAATTGAAACACAGAAAGTTCCATCTGAACATGATCAAAAAACTTTTTTTTTTTTTTTTTTTTTTTTACTTTGAAGTTGACAGAGCACTGGAACCATCTACATAGACAAGATGTGAGACTTCTTTCTCTGGAGATATTAAAAACTCACCTAGATTCAATCCTCTTCAATCTTCTCTGGGTGCATCTGTTTTATCAGGGAGTTGGACTAGATGATCTCTAGTGGACCCTTCCAAATCCTTTCATTCTGTGATTCTGAGATTCTGAGGTTCTGCAAGACAAGCAGGAAAGGAGATCTTCAGAAGAAAATTACATTTTCCTGTCCTCTTGAAAACCTGTCTAAATTTGGTGAAGTTGATAAATTGAAGTTTGCACATAAGTAGATATTTCCTAGAGGTAAAAATCTCTGATGATTCTGTGCACAGAGGTCAAGCTCCAGCAAGCAGCAGCTTGCCCTTTCCCCAGAATGACTCCTCTGGGATGCCAGAGGCAGTGCATGCTCTCCTAACTAGATGCTGCAGGAAAGAGCATCTCTTTTCTCCCTCTGCTTCCCCATAGGATTCAGCCAGTGTAGGAAGACAGATCTGGATGGTACTGGTGTGGAGCAGGCAAGGGGAGTTGTGGGAAGCCCGGGTGCAAAGGGGCCCCGGAGAGGAGAGTGGGAGGGGGCTGTGGAGATGCTGTAAAGCAGCTAGAAGAGGAGATGAACAGGGCATCTTAACAGAGCATCTGATTGTGGAGATACTGGTCTGGTTGTGGAAAAAGGCAATACCAGAGAGAGAGGTGAGTTTTGAAACCACAAGGGTAAGCAATAGCTATAGAGGATGGAGACTGCAGGGCAGGGCTGAGGTGACTACCCAGATACATGGTGGAAGAGGCAATAGTGAAGCAAAACAGCTGGAGAGGAAGGCACAAAAGTAGAAAAGGCAAAAGCATGGGCTGGATGACATCTATTTCCCTCCAGAGCATGAATATCATGTACATCCCTGTTTGTCTTAGATTAGTATATTTTATGAATTCTCCCATTGATTAGCCAAAATTATTATTGGTCATAGCTTTTAAGGGAGTGCAGCATGGCAGATGAGTGGGGCAAGAAGGCTGAAATCAGGGCAATCAAAAGACCTGACCAGTAGGATAGAGTGATGAGAAGAGAGATACTGGTGGGAAACAGAGGGAAAGATATCAGACCATGAGCCAGAGGGAAACAGAAAGGCACTAACTCTGAGATGCTAAAGCAAGACTCTATAATAATGCTAACTAGATTATGCAGGGAAGTAAGAGAAAAAATAAACATTCAACCAAGCTTGCAAGCTAAGGAGATTGACAGTGAGTATGTTCATGACTATATGAGGATATTTGCAGCAGGAGTGTCAGAATTTCAGCTTGCTGGAAGTGTTAGGTGACAGAAGACACTGGCTTCAGAAGAAGAGATGTGTGATTGAGCTGCAGGAGAAGGTTCAAGCTAGTCAGATGACTGTGACAGCTGTTCTTTTAGTTATGACAGGAAAATCCCTGCAAAGATCTGATCTACATGTGAAGACTACCAAGCTTGCTAAGGGACTCGGCTATATGATTCTAAATAAATAAATGCAAGTCTATGACCAGATTGTCAAGACAAACTTGAAAAATCTTGATCTAAAACTTTTTTTGCAGTTCAACCTTTCCTCTTCTCAGGATCTCTGTACTATACTGGACTTGCTGAGTTTAATATATAATCTGTAAATGTTATTCATTAAAAATAATAGGACACTCTCTTCTGAGGGTATCCTGGTAGGGAATTCTTTAGTTTGAGGAGTTTCTTCTCCTTACCAGCTGTCCAAATACTAGTAACAGAACTACCAACAGAAAAAAAAATAATAATTTATGTTTGGGATGCACAGCCTGAATAAATGTTCTTTTTTTGTTTGTTTGTTTGACTGGCAATAGGATGAATCTCAAATAGGGCAGAGTAGGAACTGCACAGCTATCAGTATTCTCTCTGCAGTCATTTCATCTGTCAAACTGAATGCAGCTTTCTGCTTTGGTTTTACAAAGCCAAAATCTTTAATAGAAAAAACATTATGAGATACTGTGGCCTGCCAGTTTCTCTGATGTGTCCCTGGTTCTCTCTACACATCTCTAGTGACAGATTGTGGCCATAAGCTTAAAGTTATGACTCTCTTGCTCTTCTGGCATAGTACAAAACAATTCCCAATAATCTACTATATATTTTCTCACCTGTAGAAGAAACTTTTCTTTTCAAGGTTTTATTTTGTTTTCACTATCTTGCCACCGTGGCCAAGAGCTAGTGTGTGAAGTTTGCAGCATTGCATTTACAGAAAGCATACTTGTAAATTATAACTGGTATTTTCTAAATTTTAAGCCTTTTTTATTTTTCCTGAATAATAAATAAGAAATGCTTCAATTATGAACCTTCACTTAATTTGGAAGACAAATAAAAACTACTTTGTACAGCTTCTATTTTCCTTTTTAAAAAACATTTACTGGAAGTACAATTTATTTGGAAAATTTTAGCAGATTACTGCCTAAACTTTTCCCTGAAAAACAAAATTATGAGGACAGGATAGCAGAGACAAGGGAGTGTTGCTCAGGCATAAGAAATACCATGAAAGAAAGATCATGGGCAAGTTAGACTTTCTTGAAAACATTGAAGATGTGAACTGGAGTAAAATTAGCAAGTGGGAGTGTAGGAAGCTCTGACAACACAATCTGATAAAGCCAGATGTTTTGTAGCTTGTCTCACCTGTTAAAATGTAAAGACAATTTAAATAAGAAATTAATGGAAAAACTGAAGTAAACTGAGCACTTCTACATAGTGACTGATCCACCATAAAATCTTGACTTCTCTGGGATATCCTTCCTTAGAGATTCAGAGGGGCTACAGAACATATGGTTCTAGAAATAAACAGATAATTGTGTTTTTTGTATAAAGCATCGTTCACAAAAGTATGAGAAAAAAAACCCAATGTGTGAAAACACTGTCATTAATAAAGTCCACCCCTCGTTCTATTGCTTGAAACATGACTAACTGATAAACTTTTCAAAACCAGGTATCAGGAGGAAATAACACCCTTTGAGGTTAGCAGAATTCAAATTGGAAGCAGGTAGCTAATTTTCAACAGTGAGAATCAGTGTATGGGGCATAGCTTTCAGTAGCAATTGAGACAGAGGGTCTTTCTGAATAGTTACATCTTAGTTAAATCATGAGTTATTTAATAATTACTGCTTAACTAGTTTCTGGGTCTTCTTGATAAGCTAGTCAGTTATTTTCTTCCTGTCTTAAAAATCTACAAAGCACTTGCAGTATTCCCATATCATCTCGTGATATTAAGTGAAACCTTATTTCTATCTTTGGATCATGGTTTTAGAGACAAGGTCTTGAGCAAAAAAAATAAGTGACTGTAATCACGAAGGATTTACAACTTGACAACAATGAGAAGTTAAGAGAAAGTTCAAATATATGTTTCTGTGAGACATCTCTTCCCTTACTGGGGAGGAGAAACAAAGCTTTTCCCAGTGTAAAAGATATATGACAAGTTACAGCTCTCTGCATTTAGGGATGAGGATCATTAAGGTCCTGAGTTACAACTCCTTGTATATCATCAGGCTGGAATTTTGAGTCACAATCTTGTCATATTATTGAAGTAAGTGGGGTCATATTAAATGACCTGTCCTTGGGTACTGGGAAGGTTAGGTGCCAGAGGACTTTATTTACCTGTGTCAATTCTCTTATCAATCAACTGGTCGATCACATTCAATCCTGGCACCAAAACATTCTTGCAGAAGAATCTTAATTTGTAAGCTCTTTGTATTCACTTGTGATTCAAGAAGTTAAACTAATTTGATATTGCACTCTCTTGATAATGAAAAAGGCTGATGAGAATGAGAGGGTTTATGGTAGTGTGTCTCATTAAATCATTTTGCATTTCAATAGTAGGATGGTTTATATTTCAAGTGGTGTTTGTGATACAGGACAGATAAAAAAAGATATCCAATAATCATACTAAAAACGTGTTTTTTATTTTTATTACAATTGCCTTCAAATTTTCTGCTACAAACAATGTCTGAATTGTGCTAGAAGTGATACAAAAAGCCCTAGATCCATTAATGAAATAATGTTGTCAATGGATGCAATTTCTACAGCACCACCTCATAATTTGGATTCGAAGTCCTGGATTGATGTAATGCAGTTTTAATTTAAATCACAAGAATGTTTTTCTGATCTGGTGGTGGTGCAGAACAGCTTGCAAACATGAACTAGAAAAGGTTAGAAAAATGAGAAGGCAGCAAATAAAAGAATTTAGCCTTCAGAAGAAAAAAAAAGTCAAGTGAATATAGCACTTCCCAGGAGAACCAGGCTATTTCCAGGTATAGCAACATTTTTATCTGTGCAAGATGCCTTCTTGGTCATATTCACATAACAGTCTACTTATTGCAACATACAATAATGTGATGTACAATTCTAGTGACAAATCTGTTATCTTTAGCCATAAACTAATAAATAATCCTTAGCCAAACATGCTGCCCTTTTCATTGTTGCAGTTTGTGCCTGTGCTGCTCTAAGGCAAATGGATATGCTTATTAACATAATTGTCACATAACATTTCTCCTCCTGATAAGAGGAATATAAGCCCTTATTCTTAATACTTTTTGAATAAAAAAATATAGAAATACTTTTATTAAAAAGAAGATTATTCAGAATTTAACTCAAATTAAGGCACATCTTCAGTATTTACTCTGTAGAGGGGAAAACTAAAGTCTAGGAAGTACCTAGTCCTGGATGTGCTCATAAAAGATTTATAAATTGACCATTTTAACTCACATTCATGGGTAATAATCTTATTTTACCAACATGTAAAATGATAATTTAGAATTTCATGAAATAAATGTTCTTTTACCTTAAGGGTGAAAACAAGGGGAAGAAAAAGGAGCTGATTTCTTAGCAGTCTGTAAGTAGAAACACTCTCATGATGCCAAAGAGATGTGTTAAAGGTTCTCAATAATGATGAAAAGCAGGTCACGTACATTGGTACTTAAATAAAAGCTAATGAATATTTGTCCATGTGTAGCCTATGTGCATCACTGCAGTGTTCATGAATCAGAGAAATCACTCTTTGCAGAGTGCTGAATCCTAGAGATGTTAATAAGGCACTAGGCAGAAGTCATAACTGTTGCCACTGCCAAATGACCACGAAAATGATTATCTGGTAAGATATTGGAGGCAGAGCTTCTATCTCCTAAATTCTCCTGGAACTCATCTGATTTCCTAACGTCTCATTGCATCAAGGTTTTTAGTTCGTCATGGCAACCTAGGAACAGATAGAGCAGTAGGATGCCATCAGGCAGCAGTCAAAATGCAAGCATAAGTTAAATGACTCTAAAGTTAACGATCCAAATTCTTTGCTGCAACTGCGAGGCACACAGAGGAACTTGGAGGAGGTGCACAGATGCTGTAAATTACTTTGGATGTCATTGCCATGACCCTGGGCCAGCTGTGTACCAAACCCAGACCAGTGGCATAAGTTACAATACTCTGATTGCTGCTGTGAGTGGTGCTGAATGGCTGTTGTGGCAGCCAGGCTGAGTCCCTGACAGGCAGGTGGGGTTTTTTTAACCCTTTCCTTCCTTCCTTTAGCTCTAGGGTTGAAGGCAACATGGGAACTGATATATATTTTCTGCCTCACTAGAAAATCACCACACTCTGAATAACCTTTCCATTGCTGCTAGTCCTTTTAATTCAGTAAAATGCTGCAAGTCATCTTGAACTCAAAGGACAAGCTAAGGCAATGTACTTTCTATACTTTGTTTTGTATTTGTTTCAATTTTACTTTTTTTTGGTTTTTTTTTGTAATTGCATGGACAATAATTTTGCTTTAATTGTAAGGCCTAGATACAAGAAAATTATTTTAATGTTAGCAAAAACCTATTCACCTGGGAAAAAAAAAGGGTAACTAAAAATGAATGTTGTTGTCAAACTCTCTATTAGTGCAAGAGCATCCTCTCTACAGTTTTCACAGTGTGAAGATACTAGTACATGGTAAAGCTGTACTGCTCTGCTACCTGCTTTTTAGTGATAAGTATTATCTAATATATTGCAGGGGCTTTTGGTCAGAACCTTGTATATTTTGCAATTTTCTGAATATATTTCAAGATCTTCAGGTTTGATCATCTGCGGATAATTGTTACAGACAGACTAACAGAAATTAATCTAGTGGAAAAACAGGAAGAAGCATCTGCAGCCAGAGACACTAACAAGCAGAAGTTCTGAGGTAGCAATTGAATCATGTGAAACTAGGGCAGACCTAGCAGGGAACAGCTACTGTTCATCTCTGCAATAAAATGCATGCAGTTTAAGCCATAGCTGTAAAATTAATGGGGTTTTGGTGAGCTGCCACTCCCTGGGGAGAAAAGCTTACATGTCTAGATTTCTAACATTCTCCTTTCCTAGGTAACCTGGGCTGCTGAAGTCCTTTTTACACATCACTCCTAATTTTTTTCCCCATGGAATATGCCTGGAACTCTCATAAAGCAATCACTGTATTAGACAGAAACTCCCAAAGCCTGGGTAAATGTCAATGCCACAGAACAACTTTTACCCCTGAAAGGTCACAGACTGCAGTTCCAGCACACTGTGGGCCAGGCAGCAAGCAACCAGACAAGCATATAATTCAGCATAATACCACATTATTACATTTATCTGGTCAGTATTAAATGAGCTGCAGTTCCATGATTTGTTTTTCTTGACTTAGAATGAAAGGGGTGGCTTTCACAGGCCATCCTAAAACTGTTCATTCAAAGATTAGAAAAAGGCCACCGTGTCTGATGGGGGATTTAGAATAAATGGAAACACCTAACACCAAAACCATGATTCTCAGACTCTCACCCAGCTTCCATCTAATCCTCACTGTTTGCATTTGCTAATACCTAGTATAGAATATTAAAGTTACCTAATAGCACCTTGCTTGTGATGAGGCCAGAGAGCTCCTGGGACAAGCTTACATCTGTCTGACTCTGTCTCTTCCTCCTGTGTCCTGAGCTAGTATTTGCAGTGATGAGTCTTTGTCTCAGACACTTTTTTCTACAAAAAGCAGTACTTTGCAATAAAAAAGTAATTTCTGTTTTCTTTTTCTTTCTTTTTTTGGTTGCTTTTTCATTGTTGTTGTGAAAGACACTGAAAGACAGCAGTGGTGTATGCTACTAGACCCTTCACACTCTTATTATGTATTGAAATACAGTAGAGATTATATACTGATTCCATAACATTTTTTAAATATTAGTTGAAGTTTGCACAATCGCCATGACTAATTATTTAGAAGACTAGAGAGAAATCAGTCATCTGGTGATTATTCACTGCTAATGATTTTTTTTTCCTTGAATGATTACTCTGAAGGAGATTATTGCACAACCTATGAGAGTTTCTGAGGCTGTGTTTTGTGTGGGTGAGACAACATTTTGTAGAAGGGCTTTCCTTGTTACAACTTCACCTTTTGCTAGTGCAGGCTGCTGAACTTTGCCCTCACTTTTCTGAATATGATCAGAACATCTAATTTCTGTTCTGCTTTAGGATCATGCAAAGTTACCAATTTAAAACTGTTGCTATGAAGTTGACAGTTTTAGTTTGTTCCACTTGACATGCTAGTAGGCCTGCTGTCTGTTCAAAGTAGGTTTTGTAGTTCTGAAAGTTTCTAAATTTTCTGAATTCAATGTAATTTGTACCCATCTTGCAGCTTCAGACATCTCCTTGAGGGCAAGTCTTAGTGAAGTTGCTTGATTTCTGTTACCACTCAAAGCCTTTTCAAACTGGGTTTCTTTTAATCTCTAATGCGTTAAGCTTCTCCAGTATCAGCAGACCCACTCAGGTGTAACATTTTCCCTGAATCCATCTGCTTGACCACAGCCCTCTGGTTTGGTTTACTCAGTCTCCCAGCTGCACCTGAAGAGCTCTGATACTTATAGAAAATTCATTTGTCCTTTCTTAAGATGATTGCATATAAATTAAGCTTCAGGTGGACTCCCTAAAGGGCAGGATTCAGCATTGGATGCAAGGACTACAAGCAGGATTGCTGTCATTCAGGAGTCATTTAAGGAGGTAATATCTGAACAGTTCCTAAGCAGGGCACTTTACTAGGCCACTGTATAGAACCATATGTGTATTTTTTATTTTTTTTTCCCTTGGGAAAAGAAGTATTTGTTGTCAGTTTCAACAGTAGACAAAAGCTCTGGATTGGGCTGCCCAGGGAGGTTGTGGCATCTCCTTCTCTGGAGAAATTTATGGTTTTCCATCTACAAACAAGGCTTATCCTCCTTGCATTTTTGTTTTCAACATTCGAATTGTTTTGTATTTTAGAAACAAATGTTTGAAGTTGGGTGTGCCTTTTACTGTATAGCTGTCAGGAAGAAAGACTGGCAGGAGAACCAGGATGTATGTGCTAGTGTCTTCAACTCCCCTAAGCATGTGCATTCTTACAATCTGGGGGGACACTGTACCCCTGGCTTCTGTTTTCCTCCCCTTAATGCCAGCTTCTTCCCATTAGGAAAGGTTCTTTAGGAAGAATGCAGGGCATTTTAGTCACACAGAGGAAAGGGGAGGATGAGGTCTATGAGAGGAGATTCAGTGTGTTCAGCAGGCAGTTGTTTCCTGCAGTCTCAGCATAGTGGTATGTTCTAGCTGCACAATATTACTAGGGCAAAATAATACTTGCTTATTATTCTAGACTTTTGATCCACTGGGTGGAAGATTTATGGATCCTCTTTGTCATGTGATTTCTATATGCTGAAACGATGGCCTGGCTAATGAGTGTGTAAGGCAGGAGTCAATTGCAAGTTTCCTGCAAATGGTACAAGGTTTGTTTTATCTTTGATTTGGACATAGAGAAATAGGATACAGAAAATTAAGTGATTTACTTGTGGGAACAGAGCCAAAGCTACAAAGAGAGCCAAAGCTACTAACAGTAGCAGAATTAAAGCACTCCCAATGCCCAGTTTTAGATCTATTTAATTTATCTCTATTCATTTGTCATGTTGTTGCATATAGAGAATTAATTTTAGTTGTGAAATAACTTAGGATACTCAGACCTTTACTAGGTTAGTGTGTATTACAAAATGTTCACAAATATTTTAGAGTAGCTCAATAGTAGCTAGATCATTGATTATGAATTGATACTTAGACATTGTGAGAACAGTCTAGGTCTAGATCCAAAACTAACACAGACACTTCCATTAAAATCACACTCTCAGAGCAAGTTCATCATTACAATATTTCCCTAAGTAGTAATGTATGATAGGTAGAGTATCTTGGAAATTAAAGTATGGATATTATGGACAAAAAGAGCCATGCAAAGCATCATTACTGTTAATCCCTAATGTATTATAAGCACAATGGTGCAATTGTGCAGCATAATTATATTTTTTTCAAAACTATTTTTTAATGTGCAGTATTTTGATCCCTTATGTAACATTATAAAAGTTTCCAATTAAATAAAATTATATGTAAGGAAAATCTCATTTTTATACAAAATCTAAATGTATAATACTAAAAATACACAGATTGAGAAATGGTATTACTTCTGTTACTTGTAAAAATAATGGTATGAATGGAAACCTTTTCCCCACAGAACTGATGACCTTTGAATATATTGTTAAGGGAAACCACATTCCTCAATAGAAAATAAGCATTCAGGACCAGGTCCTGATGGCATATTTGAATCCTGGTAAATCTTTGCTGATAAAATTCTATCCATTACATTGTTACACCAATTGATGATGCTCCTTTTTGATTCCTGAGTTAAATAATAGTGCACTAAAAATGTATGGAAATGGTGTAGTTTACTAAGTCATGTTATGAAAGCTAGAATTGTTCTGCATAAACCTCAGGGGACTTGAGGTAGTCTATGAAGGTTTCATTAAGCTTTTTCTCTTGAACTTATCTTGCCATTAACTGATAAAAGAAGTGTACCAACAGACATCTAGTTATGTTAGAACTTCTCAAATCCAGCAAGATCTTAGGATAACTAATGTATATCTATTTCCTGGGCAGAAAAGTTTTCAGAAGGTTCAGCTTTCTCATAGAAATCAAGTTCTAGCAAATAAGAATACTTCCATAATGACTGTTTTATACTTTCAACACATGGTGATCTTTGTAATCTTTCCAATACCATGGACAATGAGAACAATGAGTATCCTTCATCAAGTCTCAGACACTGGAAAGAGTAAAATGGTTTTCTTACATTAAACAGAACATAACTTGTTTCTGGAAAGATTCATTGCCATTAATATATAGTTTGCATACACTACAGCTATTTTAAGCTATTGAAGCTACTCATGATGCACATATTCATTACTCTGTAGTAATTAGCATGGCTTTATTGGGTCAGTGCACCAAATTATGGCATATATTAGTTTGTTTGCTTTTAAAAGAGATTGAAATGGAGATTTTATAGTCAGAGATGCTAATTATAATATAATTTATTAGCGTTTGCATCAGCTGTTGACATTTTAAATCCATAGTCCAAATTTATTAATTGAGCTCAGCAGAGAGCATGATATTCAGCATATTCCTACAATTTATTGAAAAATGGTCTTGCTTCACCTTATGTATCAGAATCACTTTGCAGAGAGCTTTTCTGCTGCAGAGGTATCTGTATTAAATTAGCACCACAGATTAAAAGAGAAGGAAATGTTTAAAATGCTATTAAAATTGAGCAGTAAACCTTTCACTTTAAAAAAAAAAGAGAGGAGGAAGATATCTCATTTCTCATTTCTCATTAAAGCTAGGCAACTAATTAATCTCACTCCAGTTAATACTTGGGTTATATAGAATATGATTGATTCTGTCTGTATTTTTATCCTTTGAACATATGGCAACAAGGAACGCAGAAAGTTTTAATCTTTCAGGTTTGTGCTTGTACTGGGTTATACACAGGCAGTGCTGTTTTTTAGCCACAGAGATAAGTGCATGCTATTTAATCACATTCATTTCTGCTGTTTACAGCTGATAAAGAACAAATCCTGGCCATGCAGAAGGCATATTGACCACCTATACAGGCTACAGATGGCTTTTGATAGTGTACCCAGACTGGTGATTCCAGTTCAGAGCAGAGAACATAATGATAGTGGTGACATGTAAAATTTAGGCTTAAGTTAAAATGCAGAGTCTGGGCCCAAGATGGACTTCCAAAACATGTAACCAGTCCCAATTTTGTACAATTATACTGGTCTTAGCATGCTGCCTTTTCTTTCAATTACTTTCTATGAGCTCTCTGCTGTTATCTTTCTGTGTTTCTTCAGTGTTCTTTATGCCATTTTATCTTCTTGTTGTTGTTTTTTTTTTCTTTTTTAATTTTCCTTAAAACAGGGAAGATGGGAGTGTTTTCCAAGGAACCGTCTAGAAATAAAGTGCAAGTTGTTATACAGAGATTTCCTAGAAGATGAAGAGATGCAGGCAAATGCAAGTTTTTCAGTGTTACCAAACATGGGCCGACTGCAGACTGTTACATGCACTGAATCACCTGCCTCTGTGGCTTTCTGCATTTTATTTTTTTTCTTTTCAGAAATGTTTCCTGGCACAGGTCACAACATCACATTACTGATTACTTTGCTAACTGCTACTGTGATGGCCTGCTATGAAGGGGACACCTGTTCTCTCTATTTTCATCTTCCACGAGTACATGACGTGGAGAAATAGTATAGAGGTAGGTTGTTATTTAAACACAGCTGCTCTTTGAACCATTAAAACAATTGGTAGACAATACTGCTGAGTAGTCACTCGCTGTTCAATACGATCTCTCCAAAATCTAACCTTTCTTGAAATCTCCTCTGTAGCATGAATTATAGAATCATAGAATGTTTAGGGCTGGAAGGGACCTCCCCAGTGAGCAGGGACACCCTCAACTAGCCCAGGCTGCTCAGAGCCTTGGCCAACCTCTCCTTGAATATCTTCAGGGATGGGGCCTCAACCGCCTCCTGGGGAGCCTGTGCCACTGATCCACCACCCTCAAGGTAAAGAACTTCTTCCTGGTATCAAGTCTAAATCTCCTCTTCTCTAGTGTAAACCCATTAGCCCTCATCCTTTCATTAGAGGCCTTGGAAACAGCCCCTCCCCAGCCTTCCTGTAGCCCCCTTCAGGTACTGGAAGGTGGCTGTAAGATTGCACCGAGGCCTTCTCTTCTCCAGGCTGAACAACCCCAGCTCCTTCAGCCTGTCCTCATGGGAGAGGTGTTTCAGACCCCTGATCATCTTTGTGGCCCATGGTGCTTAAGTGTGCACAGAAAATAAGGCAAAAGTAATTCACTCATCCTGAAAAATAATAAACAGCTTAATTTGAACAATATATAATTGAACAATGATACTTCTGTAAGCATTTTCTGGCCTTTGCTTGTAAATTAAATCAATTCCCGATAAAGAAATACATGGAAGTCCAATATAATTACTTTACTTGTTCTTATACCTTGCTAGAGAATTATTTTTCTGTAACAAAGCATATTTTCTGCACTGTTGAACTACATCCATCTTAATGGGATCTGCCTCTTTTGGATTGATACATTTACTTGAGTGGGTGGCTTGCCTGCTTGAGAAAAGGAGTTTCTTGAATTACAAAACCAAGAAAATCTCATCTCCACAAATGACTTTCTACAATTTTTATGACATGATATAAATGTTAATGGAAGAGTTACTAATTTAAAAACATAATCATCTGTAGCTATTCAGGTTTTTGCTTCCTTGGTATTTTGTGAACTGGCAGTAAATCTCATAGAGTTTTGGTGATTTACCTGAACACGGGAAGAGAGTATTTCAGTTAACTGGATATGAATCCACTGTCATTTCTTTTTTTTCACAGTATTTCCTAAGTACTTCTGCTTTTTGTGGACTGCATCTTGAATGGCACCAACTGTGAGCAGTTTGTTACTCTGTGATGAGGCACTTTGCTTTCTTGGATTGAAAGAGAGCTTCAGGAGCCAGATCCTCAGCTGGTGTGAATATATGAATATTGCTGAAGTAAATACACTGCCATTTAGGCCGCCTGCTGATGTTCCCTTTCATTCCCTTAGAGTGATGTGTGTCATCCCACTCACACAAACCTAACATGGCTGAGGTTATTCAAGATGCTATTTGCAATGCAGAAAGGCTTTTTTCACTCTAAAGGTAAAGGGGTAGTGGTTCTCTATCCAATTCATTCTCTTTGTTGTTGAAAAGCCACTAACAGGCTATTGGCTCAGGTAATCACCACAACATATTTCCTTCAAAGCAGAAAACAGTAAGAAGTTACTCCAGGGTATATCACTAAAGGAAATGGAATTATGGTAGTTTACTATGGTTGAAAGTCTGCCCTAATTTTTAAGAATATATTTTTAATATCTCACCAAGGCTTCATTTTTTTTTCACTTTTTTTCTTTTCAATGTTCAAATCATGTAGCTAATAACACATTCAAAAGGTATTAAAAGTTTAATGGAATTTACTATGTTACATGCAGAGTCTTTTATTCCTGAAGGATAATTATAATTACTTGAATTCTTCATTAGAGATGTCTAAAATGAAGTTAGAGAGAGCACATGAACATTCTTCCAAGGCTCAATTCAGATATGAATACAACATTGTTGCCTTGAAAAAAATTGCTTAGTGAAACAGAATCCTTGCTTTGTTTTTTTAAAAGAGCTAATTCCTCTGTTATTTACTGGATTACACATTTTTGTTGGCTGTATTTATATGGTTAGAGGAATAATAGTTGGATTTTATTTTTTTTTTTAACTGTATTGGTACTTATTCTGCTTGTCTGTTAATTGCTCAGAAGAGAACACCCCCTGGAGCTAATTAGAAGATATACAAGCAGCCTGGTTCCATCTCATTTGTTATGATAGGGGTTGGATTCTGGTACAATAACCACAGTGAAATCAACTACATAAATCTACAACTGTAAAGTAGGTGTTTGTAAACCATATTTTAATTATACAAAATATCAAAAATAGATTTGCAGTGGTATAGGAAATGCAGTCATAAGCTGACAACAAAACTTATCAGTGTCTCCCTTCTGTGAATCTCTACAGAAAAAAACTTTTTTATAATAGGCCATATTACAAAAAGCAAGGATAGTTTTGTACTGTAATTAATGTATATATTAATACAGAGGACTAAAATGCACAAAATGGACAGTGTGCAAATAGGGCACAGGATATCTGATCTTATATCAGAGAATTAACAATTTGATGTCAGCAGAGAGGCAGGAAAAAATGGATGTGTATAAAACAAAGAATCCTGGTTAGACCTGCACAGAAATAAAGTGCCATGAGGTCTAGGTTCCTTCAGCCATTGTGGCAAAGGAAAACTTAAAAGGGTGTTTGAAGGAAGATAATACAGGAATGAGGATGACTTCTGTATCATTCTCTATACTGACTCTCATCAGTCATGGCAAGCTAAACTCTCAGACCTGTTCTTTCCTCTCTCCTAGGGCTGTGATCTCTCTTCATAGCTAAACACTATCTGTACCAGTATTTTGTGCCACTGTACCAAAACATGGTTACCAGGTATATCCCAGACCACAGATTTTCTTGGGGTTTTAGTTTCAGAAATATATTTTTCCTATGTATTTGTGTAGTTGTATCACTAATGTATGCTGCTCATTCCAGCCTCTGCAGCTTCTTCTCAGAATGAGTACATTTGTTTAAAAGTCCCAAACCCCCAAGTTCTGACAGGTACAAATCTGCTGTTATTGAGTCTCCCTTTGGAGGACTGTTGTGGTTCCTGTGGTCCATAACATACCCTTTCTTTGGTTTAATTGTCATGCTCTGTAGGCTCTGATTTAATCTTCACAGCACTGCAGTTTTGTGATGCAGCTACACTACCAACTGGTGCCAGTGTTCGCTTTGGCTGCTCTGCATCTGTCAAACAAATCTTTTCAGGGTCAACCTGTAGTACAGCCAAAAAAACAGAAGGACTGCCAAAAGGTTTATAGGACACTACTCTTTAATTTTGATGGCACAAATAGGTCATGACACAAGAACTAAACCATTTACACATACTGTTCATTATACCCAACACCTAAAAATAATCTCCTGCATATGGTCTGAGCCTTCCAGAGTGCCTTTTCCTAAATGTGCCTTACCTTTCAGTCATAAACTCACTGCCACTCCTCCTATTTTTTACTGTTTGTGCACTTGTGTTTGTTCATTCATAGCTGATCGAATGACAGAAACCAATTCTCTCTGCCTCAAGAACAAGATTTAATAGTTCCTTTCACATTTATGTGGCTTTAAAGTCCACACGTGTTCACTTTCTATGGGATGTCTAAATTACAGGATTAAGTAGAGATAAAGTAAACTGCTTGGAAATGATTTGGCAGCATGACACAGAGCTAAATGAAGGCTAATTTACTCCAATGTGAAATAGAATATGTTAGTACACAGGTGCTATATGTGCTGTGGATAATATGGGAGCTTAATTTTACCACAGCTCATCTGCTTTTAACCTGTAGATCAAATTAGACAAGAAAAGTAGAATTTTCTTGCATATGCTAGTTTTACACAGGCAAGCATGCTCAAAAATCTTCAAGTTTTCACAGTGTGCTCAGCCTAAACAGATATGATGATATGATGCACAGAATGTGTGCATGCAATTTGCCAGTTGCAGGGAGTGTCTGTTGAAACAAAGGTTTTCCCTACATTAAACCACTCCTCCCCTCACATCACATTAAGCAGGTAAACCAAGTCACTATACCACTTAGAAGCAGTACAAAACTACATAGTACTTTCACAATGCTTTTAATATATTATGATATTTCACAGTTCATTTTGTCTACTCTTAGCAACATTGTACAGGGTTATTTTTGTGGTAGAATGTATTGTTTTAACAGGAGCCTTTTGGAAAGAGAACATATGCCTGAATTTTTAGCTTTCCTAAGATGATTGGACAGATCAGATCATAAAATATTTATTCTCATTGGAGCTTGCAGCACATTTAGTTTATAGTAATTATTTCAGTTATACATCTCAATGCACTTTATTGCTTTTGTGTTTTTGCCTCATGACAAAGCCCTGTGAAATATTGTCTTTGACATTAATTACAGAAATAACTGAGTAAGGTTGGATTTTCATTTTAAAATATTCAGAAAACAATGAAAATGTGACCCTTAAGTGCTGTAGTTTTAACTACACATCTTAAGATGACCAGACATTCTCATTTATAATGAAGTGTTCGTTATCTGTTATTGCAATTTTCTCAAGTTGGCTAGGGGTTTGAATATGTTTCTGCATCAGCAGCTGTCAATAAGCCTTGAAAGAGGTGTTTCTGTGCAAGGACTCTTAAAATTTTGAAGACAATAGGTCTTGGGACCTTTGAGACCTCTCTGGTTTTATTTCTGGAAGTTTTTTAGCATTACTGAGGCTTCAATGCACTCGAAATTTTGCACTCAAACTCATGGTCAGTTTTAAGCCCTGACCACAGGTAATACCCAGTAAGAACTTCCAAGATTAATCCATACCTGCAGTTCAAAGAGATGATGGGAAGTTCATAGCCAAAGGCAAAGCTTTGCCTCCAATTACACCTGCCCCACTTCTTAAACTCTAAACACTACAGCACTAACACTGCTGTACCCTGAGCTTCCTGCTTCTCTGCTTCTGTTATGCAACAGTCTCAGCTGAGTTAAATGTTTTAACATAAAGCAGTTGGTTTTTGGTGGTTTTTTTGGTTGTTTGGTTTTATTTTTACTAATACCAAGGTTACAGGGTGAAAATAAATGTGGTATCCAGGAAATCAGCCTAGAGGATCTGGAGATTCCTGAAGCCTCAAAATCTATGAAGCAATGGAAGGTTAATCAAAGTAGTACACAAAAACACAGTAAGGTTCATTCCTTTTATAAGGGTTATGAGCCACAGGATCCAAATATAAATTCTGAGCAGTTCTTTTTCTCCCACTCCCATTAGAGGTCAATGTTTATGTAGGAGAAATTTCCATTATTGTCAACATCATCCACTTGCAAATGTATTCACCCAACTAAACCACTAGTGACTAGTTTATCAGGTTTATCATTTTAACAACCCACGATTACTCAATGGTTCTTCACATGACATTGAAATAAATGTGTTTCAATAAGAACAGCAATTGGTGATATTAATACAAACTTTTCCCACATCAATAGATACAAGTGTTTAAAAAGTTGTATTGTTTGGATGTTTCTCAGAGAGAAGGGAGGTCACTGTGAGGCAACAACAATAAGTTTAGAGACTGAGGTTTCATTTAAATATTAACTTGGATTGCCTAGGGCTTGCTAAAGAGATAAGAAGCTTTTTCATGCTGATAAATATGCACGCAACACAACGGGACAATGCAATCACTAACCTTGTTTTTCAATATGTGGAATTATTACTTTTTCACTTCATTTAAATAAGAAGTAAAATCTCTCTTTGCAGAGGTCTAGGGCATATTTGAGATTACACAGATGAAAATGATAATCAAACTTGATAAGGTGGTCTGTTTGTTTCTTGGCAAGTGGTGACATAATCACTACCATATTTTCAGATGAGTGACTTTTAAATTATCTTGAAATTCCTCTGTTTCATGAGCACTGCAGGTGATGTATATGTATAGGCAATGTAAGGAACATAGAAGAGAAGTCCATCCTCTTAAAAGCCTGCTCCCTCTTGACTGGTATAACTCTTGTATCTGAATTTCCTCATATTATTTCTCCCTTATTGCAGTCCAGTACAGGTTATTTAAGGACATGGATGACTTCAAGTCTCATTTACAAGGGTGCTGACAGTATGCTGAAATTTATATTTCCTTTACAGCAAAATTCAAAATGAGACACTTCCTAGTTCTTATAAGTGGTGGATCTTTGTTTTCGACTGTGTTTGGAGTAAACTTTGAATGACTAAAGCTTACAGTCCCCAGGTGAAATTAGGTTAGTGACCTGCAAACATTCAGTGTCTCTTTTTGTTGAGAAGTGTGGTTCAGCAATGGAAAAGGAAACAAGAACAAAAGTCAAACACTGAATAAAAATCCATCACTTAGTTCTTTTATTTATGTTGCTTTAGGCAGTCAGTAATGCTTTTTCAGCTCACTTTGATTCAAGAAACTATTTCATTTGAATAGTCTGCACATTATAAAATCTACACAGAAAATAGAATACATAGAGGAAAGTATTTTGTTTCCTATCCTACTCTGTGCTTATAGATGACTTGTTTTGGGACAGGAGTTTTAAAGCATGTATTTATCTCTAAGACTGGTAACTGGACTTAGACAGAAGAGTGATTTGTTTATTTTCTTTCTTGAGACAAAGAATTTGGTATCAAACTGTGATGAAAGATGTATAAAAGAAAATGTAAAAGAAGTGGAATTTTAAGCTACTTGATATACCTAAGAGGTTCAGGTTACCTGATCAGCCTATGCAGCTGCAAAATCAATGAAGATCAAAGAATCACAGAATATTAGGGATTGGAAGGGATTTAGTAGATCATCTAATTTTGCCTAGAAAACTAACAGAAGGCATTTAATTTGCAATATCATGCAGGTTTTTTGGATGTTAGCCTGGGGTGCCAAGTCTGCCTGGAGCCCTTCCTACTACTGACTATGAGGATGAGGTGAGAGAGAAAAGGAAAGACTTCTGTGAAAATAAATTACTGGGAGCCCTGTTAAGCTTAATGAGAATTTACATTTTCTACATTCTTCTCAGCTGTGTGACTTTCACACAGGTGAGAAAAATCAAGACAGGTGCTTTTTGTTGTGGCCTGGTTGTCCAGTTGAGTGAGAGCAGTAAGTCTCTCATTCATGAAGGCAAGAAAACACTGCTGTGTAATCTACAGACAAAGAATGTTGGCTTTTTTCTGTGGTGCCTAATGAGTATGAGCCTGTTCCTGCTTGAGGAGGTGCTGGGAGGCTGGTTTAAGGTTGGACATTGCTGAGTTTGACTCTTCTGCAGCATCAACACTGGCATGCTGATCTTGAGAGCAGGCAAGTACCAGAGCAGGCAGGGGATTCTGGTCCTTAAGCACAGCTGAGACTGTCCTGAAGAGTGAGTTCAGCTGTGGCCTCCAAGAAACACTTCTGCAAAGCTTCAGTGTATGCCAGCAGGAATCTACCTCTCCTTCTCACTGCTTCTCAGCCCTCCTCAGATAAGGTAAAATGCTGGATTATAAGCATGCAGAATATATTTGAATATCTGCTGTTTTTATTTTTATTACTCCAAAAAAATAATGTCTAAATGCCTCTAAAATATCATAAGAAAAGAAACCAACCAAAAACCAACAAATCCCCAAAGTTAAAACAAACAAAAAAATCTGACCTGAAAGAAAAATGTCTTCACGTTATTTTCAGGTTCTTGTAAAAAGTAATTAAATATACATGATTTTTTAATCTGAAGTATCTTCTTCAAACACCACCAACAACAAAAATTAGAAGTACTTGTAACAAAAAAAGTTTCATTTGGTGCTTCTTTAAAATTTTTTTGTATTCCTTGAAACTTCTGCTTCCAAAATTTGGCATAAATTTATAGCTGTTAACAACCAATTTCTGAATTTTGTTGTAACCTTTAGTAAAGATTTACCAAAATAATCCACATCTCATCAGACATTAAAAATCTAATGTTGTGTGAGAATATCTTGCTTCTGATTTTTTTCTCCTCCCTTCATTAGTTCATTAAATGTGACATTACTCAGTTCCAGTCTCAAACTCCATGAAGAGCTAATGTTTGTTGTTCCACTGTGTGCTGCACAAAAAAGCTAGCTGTCAGTTTTTTATGTGATGTTTACACTTAGGTGCACACATTTAGAATCAGAAATGGCAGTAATAGCTCAAGGTACAACCATAAAGTTACTGCAGATACCTGTTTTTTGTTTGTTTTTTTTTTTTTAATTAAAAATACCAAAAGATTACTGTAATGACATAGAATTAGCATATGTGTTTACAACATACAGAAATTAAAACTCATCACAAAATGCTGAATGTTGACAGTTGTCACTCTCTGAAAATAGATTTTTTTTTCTTGTATTTTTTCCCCCATAAAACAATTTTCAATCTGTAAGGAAAGAAGAGAAAAAAGTGAATCATCTAAAGGTTTGATAGATTGGAATATTACTAATTGAACAGCATTGCAAGGCTAAATTCACTATCAAAGCTGAGACAAGTGGAAATTTCCTCCAAGCCAAAGTCCAGCCTGCTGCCCAGTGCAGTATTCTGCTGAAGAGTGTTCTGAAACACAGTACAGTAGATTAGAAACAAACTAGAGCCATGTAATGAGATTTGTGAAGCAAGGGTGGCTGGTTGGTTGGTTGGTTTTTTTTTTGGTTGTTGTTGGTTTGTTTTTGTTTTTTGGTTGGTGTTTTTTTTTTCTTCTTGAAAGGTTGGCTCATTTTCAGCTACTCATAATTAAAAAAAAACAAAACCAAAACCAATCTCTGAACAATGCAAACAAGTCTGCTAAAAATGTTAAAGCAAAGAATTGCTTGCTATGTAATTCAGCTCATGTCAAGGCACTTTATTGTGCACTTGGGAGAGATTTTTCTTATGACCTGAGACAATGGTGATTACTGATTATCACATAATTAGGACATAAAAGTCGAATGTTGATTAGGTTGCACTTTTTAAAAAGACCTTATTGAACTGTAAAACCCTTTCCAATTTTAATATTCTTTTGCAACCAGATGTTTGCCTTATACCTTGATTATCATATCAGTGTGATAAAAAATAGCTTAGTATATAGATGAGAATATATATTATTTTTATAATTGCATCCATTTTCCCCTTAATGATTTTTATAAGGAAATGATGAAGATTTTTTAAAGTACCAAGCAATTTGCATATTATAACAATCATAAGTTGTTTTAACTGTCAGATTATTGTATGTGTGTACAGTATGTACTTCTCCCAGAAGGACAAAACCCCATTTATACTGTAGCTAGTGCTCTACTACTTTACATCAAATATTGCTTCTCCTGTATTCAAGCACCAGATAAGATGCTTCAAAAGAGATTGTACATGTTGAAGCAATGATGGTGATCACACACTAATGCTGCTGCTGTTGAATTTGTTATATCAATTATAAGTATGACCACAGCTTTGCTTTGGTGGTTTTTGTTGTTGGGTTTTGTTTTGGGTTTTTGTTGTTGGTTTTTGTTTTGGGTTTTTGTCGTTGGTTTTGTTGTTGTTGTTTGCTCTCCCAATGAGAAGATCCTTTACTGTGGCTCTCTATGAGGTCATAAAAATGAATGCTTAAAAACATTTCTTCATCATGTGCTCTTTGTGGTCCTTCATTCTCCTAGCTACAGCCCAAAACCACAGAAAAGTGTGTAAAAGTTCACTTTTACTGGATTTTTATATTTACAGTTACTTTTGAATTACAGTGTCAGCTTAGGGTTGTTGAGAGCTTGCTTTCTAGATCCATATTTTTTTTTCATCTGAATTGATTTTTTATTAAGCTTAATCCTCCTAAATTTCAATTCCTCTTTCATCATTGCTGCAGGGAATAAGGTCCCATTTTGTGACTTCAATGCCTTTGTTTATATTCTAGTATCAAAGACTTCTTTCATACTATCATAAGATCTCTAGGCTTTTTTTTTTAACAAGCACTTTAGGATGTTTTGATTTGCAGAAGTACTTCTAGGAAGTTTGTGTCTGTATCATGTAATTTTAAAGTTTATTTAAATGTGCCTTTCAGTGTATCTCTTCTTTGAGGGATCTAAAGCAACATGGGAGTTTCTTGTTGGCTTTAGAACAGATAGACTAAACAAGTAATGATCATGAAACTGGAAAATATCTCCACAAATTAAAAAATCTGTATCTTTAAAACTCCAGTAATATTGATATGGATAAGGGATTATTTGTTTGTTCTTATGGGTTTATTTGTGTTTTGGTTTGGTTTGGTTTTAGTTATGTTGCATTGCATTAGCATGAATTCTATAAGTTTCAAGGTTGAAGATTTAATATTTTTATTAATAAACTTTCTACAATATCTTTAGCTCCTCCTCCAACAGCAATATAATACAATACTTTAGCTCACAATTATAATAGCAAGACTTTTATGAATGCATTCTAAACTGTTTGCAATTGAAATGTACATGTGGTGGGAGGAATAGTTTTCATGATAATTTGGTCACATTATACTGCTTGATGAAAATGATGATTTAATTATAATAACCTGATCATGCATTTAAAATCCTCTCCAGAGTTCTTTCTTTTTTTCTTTTTTTTTTTTTCTAAGTTCTTGATTAGGTCCAAGGTCACTGTTGAAATACAAGGTTATGTGTAAGTAAATTACAGTATAGCTTTTCTGGCTTGAATATTCAGATAATCCCTAATTTTGTTCAAATCTTGTAAGGATAGTGACTTTATAGAGCTCTGTTTACAACATATGGAATCTGTTATTAGAAGCTAGTTTTTGCAAAGGAATGACATCAGAGCAATGGAAAATGCTCCATTGTCTAAAATTTTGAAAACATATGCTGCTCCTGTTATTCTGACTGACTCCTGTTCCCTTTGCAGATGTAAAGGTTCTATTCAGTCAATCTGAGGTCAGGTCAGTAGTGTAAAAAGGTTCTATTTATCAGTGTTATAGTTTTGTGTTTCTTCAGGGGAAAAATAGCTGCAAATCTGGTGATAATTCCTGATGGTGGATATTCTAAATAGACATACTGAAGTAAAAGAATAATGGAAGACTTGTCAGTTGCTTTTTTAATAAGAGTAGGATAAAATTATCAGTGCTTTCCAGAGGTAGGTTGAATAAAACAAGAGTGCTGTCACACTCTAAAACAATCTAATCTAAACCACCCCTAATATCCAACCTAAACCTCCCCTGGCACAACCTGAGGCCATTTCCTATTTTGTCTTGCTTGTTACATGGGGAGCAGGCTGCCCCCCACCTTGCTACAACCTCCTTTCAAGTGTTTGAGAGATTGATAAGGCCTCCCCTCAGCATCTTTTTCTTCAGGCTAAACAACCCCAGTTTTATTATTCATATATTATTCAGCATTCCTGCTTTCCTTCTGTTGATCTGCATATTTTCTACCAGTTCTCCCAAAAATTTTCTTGTAATTTTTCTCTTATCTCTGAAACTCTTCTACACTGCACTTACCCTTGCCATATTTTCCACCTATCTTCTCACTACTTTCTGGATGTTTTACCTCGCAGTACAAAAAGGGCAGCCTTTGCTATTTGAAAAATATCACACGTTTTTCTTGTTTTTGCTCCTCATTTATTGCCCTATATTGGTCCTCCCTTTTACTTCAAGCTCATTAAACACAGCATTTGCTGCTTCAGTCTGGATTTCCCCAGCTATTTACATTCAATTTCTCTCTTGCATTCCAGGGGTACTACTTTTGCCCATATCTTTTAGCAAAGTCTCAGACTCTCCAGTGTATTTTCATCATCTTTGACCTCTATGCTGCCTTTTGTTTTGTTTGAAATCTTTTTCTATCTTTGCTTCTGTGACTGATGTCACCTGTGTCTCTCTCTTTCTCCCTGTTTAATCATTTCCTTGACATATCTTTTAGAAGTCCTTCCCTATCTCTTCTTCCTGTGGGTGCCCCTTAGGTCATGTTCTCCATTCTCTCCCTTTATTTAAACTTTTTCTCTAAATAACCTTATTTATGTATCAACCATCTTCACTCATCTATCATCTTTGTGCTGGCCTTTAAATTTACATTTCTACACCAGTAGATCTTTCCTTTTGTGCAAACTAAAGTTAAATAAAAGTACAGCCTCAGTAAAAATGCTATGAATATTTTAAGGTATTTATTGCTTATAGATGAATTGTTTCCAGGGAAAAAAAATCCAGCAACATATAAAGAAGTTTTGACAGAAATAAAATACATAATCATTTGAGTAAACCAATAGCAAATAGAGAGGTTTTTTTTTTAATGTTAGAATCTCTTGTTTTGCTTAGGTCTTCAAATAATAATATTCAAGTAAGAAGCTTAAGTTACCCAAAGCATCACACTGTAAATTGCCAAAAGATAGTAGGAGAAAGTTTACCATAGCAGTTGCCAGTTGATGTGATACAGCTGATGAATGATCTTCAAAAAACATTTAAATCCTGACATAAAAATGTAGGGAGGTGAGTTCTTATGGGGTCTCATGAAGAGTTACTCTGAGCTTTGAGTTAGTAGAACTAGGGTCAGTTGCATGCCAAAGCTGTGCTACTGCATTCAGATGGCTGTTCTGGCTTCACATATATTCTGGTAGCTTCTTCACAGGAGTGGAATTACTTAAAATAAACAGGGTATTGGCCTGATAACCAGTTTTACTATCTGAGCATAGCTTTCTCTTTTTATTTAGAATAGTGGGCACTCAAACGAAGCCTCTAATAGAGGAAAGGAATAGATTACTCCAAAAAGGAGTAAAAGATGCTTAGATCACCTAGTGCAACACCCTGCCTTAACCTGGACCCACATCTCTCTCCCAAAGTAGAAAACAAAATAGATGAAAGGAGAATATGATCCATTTTTATGTTACACATTAAGTATTAGAGATGGAAAAGTTTCATTAGTCTCTTTTCATAGGTCATAAGCTATTAATTTCTTAGTATTCACAGCCACTCTTATCATCAAAACTCAGGTCTCTTTTGCACATGTTAAGTGTGATAACTGAGAGCATACAAAAATAAGATGGATGCTTCAAGGAAACCTCTGAAACATATGGCTTCTCTACAAAAAATTGACAGAGAGCAGATGGGAAGCAAATATATACAGCAACTGTGTGCCATGGTGTCTTAGCTTAGGCATGTAAATAAATTTGCAGATTAATTTTTTTTTTCCCTCTTTTTTTACTTGTACTGGTAAAAATAAGATTAACGTATGAGATAGTAATGGAAAAAATATAGTTTTAATATAAAATCCTTGCTGCACACAAATTAAAGATATATTAAATTTCTTTGACAATTTTGAAACATATTTTTTCAGAAAATGACAAGCTAAATATATCTTTTATTGTCCAGTCTCTTCCTCCTTAAATCAGAAGCCCCTAACAGCACTTCTGGTGAGATATGGTCAAGACTGTTGGGAGAGATTACCAATTTTTTAGTAGGTACAGTGTTGCACATATTCTTCTAGCAGATATTAAGTGAGATTGTGACTAAAATGTTTAAATCAAACCCTACAAAAGTTTAATCAGAAAGAAGAGAAAGTTACTCAGTAATTCCTAGTTCAAGGACTAAAGTAATTATGACTGGCCTGCAAAATTTTTAAAACACGTGGCCATGAACAACACTTAATAGTGTCAGTTTCAGTAATACTAGTAATCTAGCAAGGTCAGAGAAAAAAAAAAATCCAAAATATAATACAGCCTAGAATATGGTAGAAAAAAAAAAAAAAGTTCAGAACAGCAAACATAGCACTTAATAGAGGTTCCATAAAATGATTTAGTTCAGCAAACACCAGCTGTTCAGAATAAAATGCTAATATTAGTTTAATTACTTTAACATCAGGTCCTCAATAATCATGTCCTCAGCTTATATTCAAATCACAGAAAAGTGAGATCTAAAATAAGGTACAATACAGAGATATTTTCTCAATAATTTTTGTCAAACAAAAGAGGCAAGAAGTAGCATTGATGTAAACTGTTAACTACAAGTGTACATCTGTATATTTATATATTTCGATTCTACTGTGGTAGTATTATGCCAACATTTATTTTTGGCACCTGACATTTATGTTACAGCCTCA
Organism: Ceyx melanurus; assembly: GCA_024611195.1. Classification (NCBI taxonomy): domain Eukaryota; kingdom Metazoa; phylum Chordata; class Aves; order Coraciiformes; family Alcedinidae; genus Ceyx; species Ceyx melanurus. The sequence goes on along the minus strand of JANHGL010013041.1, from coordinate 25,391 downwards.
AAACTTTACTAGACCACAGGTTTTAGGCTGAATTCTGAAATTATAAACTGTAAGTTAGGGTGGTCTTTAAATAGTACTGTTTTCTACTGCCTATGTGCAGCATGTAAATATTTATGACCAGCTTTAGTGCAGACCCGTGCCTAAAATCTAGATATGTCTTAATGTAACCCAGTTTACATTTTTACTGAAACTCTGCTTTTGAGATTTTTCCCCTTGTAGCAATACTGGAATATATGAGACAAGTGTAATGGAGTGACACTTTCTGCTTGTCAGCAGTGGAAGCTGATCAGGTTAACTGCAGCAAAGTAGATTTGTTAATCCTTTACCATTGAATACAGTGTGAATACAGTATGTGCATATGGAGGAATTTCTGAACATTTAGGTGCATGACTCAAATGGCTACTGAAAAAAACCCCACCTTTCCTTATAAAGGTTTTGTTTGGGTTTTTTTTTGTTGTTTTTTCTCAATGTCCTTGTGAGAGCTACCTGGGGAAGATGGTTGAAGAAGCAGTTGAAGTGAATGATCAAATTTCTGCAGATAAGACATGAGTGAGATAGAAACTGTTAGCTGTTTCAGCTTTGTGCATTCAATAATATTTTGTTGAGCACAGATTGTGAAAATAAATATGGGAGTTGTCCTTTTTTTTTCTAGTTCATGCAACATAAATGAACATTCAGTTCAATATAATTAATCAAAGTATGTACTTTCTAGTTTTAAAAAATTATCTAATAATCAAAGTCCCTTCCAACCCCTAACATTCTGTGATTCTGTAAATTATCACACATTTTTTTCCTCATAGACTCCTCTATTATGTTTCTTTTGTATTATAGAACTTATATGTGGGTACTTTACAAGTAATGATCCCCCAGCCAGCCAATGTTCCAACTCCTATTTTCATTCCAGTTACTTGTAATCTATTGATGTTGGTGCCAGTACAGAGAGAGAAGAAATCATTGATCAAAGAGAGCAGAGAGCAAGGCTCTGCACCTGCCTTGTCTGGGGGCTGTAGTAACAGCTGGGTAACTTTCTGGAAAGACAACAATAATCAACTGGAACATTTTTAAACTGGGACACACAGGTTAAATTTTAAATAAAATCCTGACACAGAAAACAATCCATATTTCAGTGGAGCAAACATAAAATAACAGGTTCTCTTCCAAGGTTTCTATTGTAATCTGTTACCTACCAATTCTAATCTTTTCCTGCTTAACAAACTGATCTGTTAGTATTTGTCTAGAGTGTCAATGAAACATCACCCTTATAGGTGGAATCACAGAATCACACAGAATGTGATTATTTAAAAAAAAATATATTTCTATACTGTGACTGTCATTCTTACAGTTATTTATTAAATTTCTTTGCTGCCACAACAGAATCTCTTCATGTTCTGACAAGGAAACATTATTCAGATGGAGTTGCAGACAGGCTAATTAAAATTACAGTAGAAAAGCCTTAGATCCAGACAATTTGCTGTGTGTGCAACATATCTTTAGAGCCTAAATGTCTGCCTTCACAGAGTGGGATCTATTCATTACAAATCAGCTATTTATCTTACCCTGTATTTATTATATTAAATACCATGATAATCACAGGGGTTTTCTTTCATGTTCTGTTGATAGATTTTATCAAAAAGTTCCTTACTGTCATTAATGAATTCTGCATTCTTCTGCTAAATATATTGTGGAGATTGAAAGTGTTTAATTTGCTTTTGTAATTTTTTATATATTGTGATCCACATTTGATGCTTGCTTACTGAAGCTGAACTTAATGATACTGGACTTGACAAGTTTGATCTATGATTTAATGATTATGCTACTTAGCTGACTAACTTTTCATAATCTAAAATGCTCTGGGATTCTAGAAAGATCTGAGCAGGTGAAAAAGAACTCATGCAAAATTGCCAGAAATAGTCTCTCCTGCCTAAGCAGGTGTCCTGGCTGGAACTGCAGGAACTGTGGGCTTGGGAGAATAAGCCAAATGTGGTGCAGAGTCAGGGAAGGTGGGAAAGCTGGGAGAGGAGAGAAAGCACTTAAACTGCTGAAATGATAAATGCTGTTTACCACCCAGAATTTGTAATCAGAGCAATGCAAAAAGTATGGACACGAGTACATTCTGGAAATGGAGAACGGGAGCTTTTGTTGCTGAACAGAGTGTAAAAGGGATGGCAGGAAATGGAGGACTTTGATTGGAAGAGTGATGAGATCCAAAATGTACCTTTCAGTACATGACACATGACTACTATAGTATAATCTTCTAAAGAAGATCTTATAGATCTTGTTCGTATTAACTGCTCAGTGAGTTTTACTCAACCTGAGCCATTGAGAAAGACAAACTGAGGTGTCTTTTCTAACATGTTGAAATATAGCCTACATGCCCAAGGAAGTTCTGAAAACCTGAGATACTGTAATTTGAGAAAAGCATAAAACAGTAATTAAAGAGAAGTATACACATTTCTTAACCAATATTATTTGGACATGTATTTTATTTCAGTGCAAATCAGTAACAGCAATCAATTGGACTTTAGGTGACAACAAGGATCCAGCAATTTAAGAGATAAGGAAATAGATGTGGCACGATAACTACCCTAGGCATCACCATAACCATCCTTGAACTAACCTCTATCCTAATCTAGAACTGTAGGGACACTGGAATACCTCTCTAACTGGCCTTTTAACAAGCATGTAACCATCTAAAGAGGTCCTGGAGGGCACAATTTCTGATCTCATAAATCATCCTGTGACTCAGGATCATCAAGCTATGAACTCAGGCAGCATCAAACATTCTGAACAAGCCATTGGTATGAGTCCTCTGTTGGGAATGGATCCTCACCTGCCTCCAGTCAGCCAGGGAGAGACAGGGTAGATGTCTGCCTGCAACTACTTTTCCTCTCACTAGGCAACCTTCTTGACATGATGTGTGCTGGGAAGAAAAAGCTGCTGCTTTTACATCAGCAGATGGAATTTATTAACATTTAAAAAAAAAAAAAGGATAGTGTTAAGAGTAACTAGTTAGAGTACTAGCAAATCAGATAAAGAGTCAGATAAATATGTTGAAGTTAGCTGGTATTAGATCTGAAAATTTTATCATGCCACAATAATTTGTTTATAGTACTTGGCATTTTACTAAACCAAACCAGAAATGGATGACAGGGAGGGATAGCAGGAAGCTACTAGTACAAAAAAGTGAGTCATAGAAAGTAAAATAAACTGAATCAAAGGACAGTGAGAAACAGTACAAACCATTGCAATTGCAAGAGAGAACTGTCACCTTGCTTCAGTAAGCCTACTTCATTCTTTGCATCACAGACAAATGGCCAAATGAAAAATGGATGCTTTATGAAATAAAGATGCACAAAACACAAAGTGTAAAAATTATGTGATGTTAGTTGAATCGTATAGAGAATATTTATTCATATATCCTTATATTGAAAGGTACTCTGAAAACAGACGGAATAAATATCAATATTGCAAATGTAGATACATACCAAATAACCTATGTCTATGAATAAAAAAATATTGAAACTCCCATAACTTTGTAATGATTTTCAACTACTGAAGCAGAAAGTCCCTGGGAAAATGAACAGAGAACTAAGGTTCTTTTGCATTTCTATAGCATTCTTATCTCAGTGTTCTCTTCAAAAGAATAAAAACATTTAAATATTCATCTTGATCTAGAGAAATTTTGAAAACAGGATGACATAAAATGAAAAACTCTTTCCCTTTGAGAGAAAATTAGATCAATTTAAGTAGCTATTTAAGTGTTCATAGGAACAATTATTCTTCATGATATAGGTATGAAATTCAAGAAGAGAAACCAAATTAGACAAGCTTTAGATAAGTGAAACTATAGTTGAGCTGAATAGTTGATTGCTACTCAGACAAAAAGACTGAAGATTAAATATTTATTCAAGTCACTTGACTTTGACCTTAGCATTCAAATGGACTTATTTCACGGATCAAGTTAAACAGATTTTCACTGAATCTTCAAATCCTTTAGAGTGAGATGAAGGAAATTTTGCATATGTATAAAACTATGCTTTTGCTTGCATATTAGAGTTGAGGAATCCTTACTTCTAGGAGTAATACAAAATCTATGGTCCAAAGAGCTGACTTTGTAAACATCTATGTATTAAAACAGTGGGCAGTTGACCACCCAGAATCTCTTATTGAAGAAAGTAATTCTCCTCTCTGATTAAATTTACAGCATCTTGTTAGCAGATGAACAAGGCATGTTTATACCCACTCATATGCTGACCTTTAAGAGTCTATTACTTCTGCTCAACATGTGAATGGGGCAGAAAGTGACTGGTGAACTATTTTATTTCGGGGACATCCATGAAGGAAATAGCTCCTATTAGTACCTCTCCATTAAGAAGTCTATTCTAGTAACCTGAATTGAAAATGCTAAATGTGTTTTATGTGCACCTTTTACTGTTGAATTTTATAGACCAAAATGTATATAAGCTGTAATGAAAACTAGGTGCCATACAGTGAGATGAATGTAAAGACTATTTTAATGTGTTTATTTTCTTTCTAGATCTTCTGTTTGTTACTGCCTGCTCAGTAGCTCATTTTGCTCATTTTGCTGATCTGTGCAGAATAGTCCAAGAATTGCACTATATTCCTAATGGTGTCTAAATTAAGCCTTTGAATTTTTCAGTGTTTTTCTCCTTGAACACAATACATAAGGACAGAGTTTTCAATAATCCTATTACTTGGTACAGAAATAAGCTATGGCTAGTGGAGTGTCTGAAGCTTTCAACTTCCAATTAGTGACTGCGGCTCCTGCATATAAAATTGCAGAATAATTTAACTGCAGTTATATTCATCAAACAAGAAGCAGAAACACTACATATCTCCCAAGAAACCAGATTTTAAAGTTATTACCACCTATAAATGATATTATTTACTGAAATCTGCTTCTTCCATGACATGCTGTAAATATAGAATACCTTGTGTGTCTTTAAGATAAATTCTTCTTTAAAGTGACTAGTAAACTAATGAGAATACCTCAGATGATAAATAAAACTGCTAATTCCTCTATTTGAATTTACATGGCTGCATATCAACATAAGTTAGACTGTGCTAATATTTTTTTTCCAATGGAAATTCTTTTGAAATTACAGAGTTTAATTTATGCCTAGAACTTGGCAAGTATCAAGCTCTTTAAACCTTTCTTATCCTTTCAGACTCTCACTGACCTAATTTCTTAGCAAGGATATGTAAAGCAATAGATCTTGATTATAGGGAAGTGTACATATGAGTTAGGGATGAGAAAACATAATCTGTAAGAACAGAGACCTATCCATAGAGCTAACTATCCAAGTACAGAACACCTTGGAACACCTTGGGTGTTTGGCTAATTTGGGAGGTAGCACTGTAACTTAGACAAAATTTGCTGGAATGTTGTTTTTTTTGGCACCTATAACCATCATCTTGCTGAAGCATTGTGTAGCATTTGTGCTTATATAAGAGTTTTGCTAAAGCAATGTTCATAATATGTTTCATATAGCTTGTGACCAACAGCTGATCTATTCACAACAGAGTAGACCAAGTAGGGTACAAGGTGTGTGGTTCTGATAATGGGGAATAATGAAGAGAAGGTTGGTAAACACAGGGGAAACCTGTGTCCATGTGGTAGATGTTATGAGGAAAGACAACCCTATTAGAAATGTACCAAAGACAAACATAAATTCAGCCCTAAAAACCAGACAATTATCTGTAAAGGATCCTTGGTTGTTTTATGTGGTCTTGGTAAGACAGATTTTGTGTCTTTCCTGCCTCAACTTGGCTTACAAGTTTCACCTTCTTGCTGATCATTTCATTCTTCTGAGTATTTCCATAATTTTGACTTGAACTTCTAACAGGGTGTGACGTCTGAGTCCCAGCTTATATTTGCTCATGGGGGATTGGAGTAGGTTGCTTCTTATTCACTGTATAACGTGTCCATGGATGATTTAGTGGAAGAGATGGTTGTTGTAATTTTGCTCCCAAGCTTACCTGCATCTGATTATAGTGTTTGTAAACTTGTATTTACTGCATTAGTTCTTCAGAATCTGAGAAATACTGAGTTGGAACCTCTGCCAGGTGAGATAACAGGGAGGGAGGGGGTAATTAGCCTTAGGAGGTATTACTCCTTTGCTTCTGACACAGGAAACACTGAGGTGTCTCAGTATCAAACACAGATATGCAAAAGCTGGCTATTGCTTTGGTAATTTTTAATCACAGTGTCCTTAAAGTGGTTTCACCTGTAGATATGCAGAAACACACCAAAACTGCCTGTGGTCTGAACAGAGGAAGTTTGCAATTAGATGGGGAGCACGTACACATGGTAAATCACTGAAAATGCACAGCATTTTAATCTTAATCTTGTTGAACTTCCAAGCAAGCTTGTGAGTTAATTAATACTTTTCAATAGAGTTGAAGCAAAATAAGTATGACTTGGGGAAATTGTTCTATCCTTCGCTTTTGTATCTTGCTCATTGAAGTCTGAGTCAGGTCATTAAGGTCTACAAGTCATCATTATTCAGTTATGTAAATTAAGATGATGGTCTAATTCCCATTCCTGGTGGGCAGAGACACAGACGTTTATACTAACTGTAGGTGATGAAATAGTTCAAAGTCTTGGGGTTTGAGTTTTCACTTTGTTCTCAGAGGTCACTCTTCTCAAAAATTAGTGTTTAAAAATTAGGCAAAAATAGGGATTTGCTGAAGACTTTCTGGTCAGAAGGTACAAAAAACTTTGTCAAGAAGTTATGTGAGAGGGATACTGAGAGACTTATCCTGTATATCCAGAGTTATCTGATAGGAATAAACTCATTTGTAAAACCATCAAAAGGGCACCAGAGTGTTTAGTGAAGAAGTTAAACAGAAGGTTCCCAGACATCTAAAACCTAGTAAAAGTGACCAGTTATTACTTGAAAAGAATGAATTTACCTCAAAAAGAGAAATGGAATTCTTCCTTTAAGTTTTGCTGTTTGTTATGAGTCTATGTCCTGGTTTGAGTGAGAACAGAACTAATTCTGTTCAGTGATCTTATTTTTCATCTCAGTTCTTCCAACAAACTTCACTGTCTGAAGTTAGCAGCTTGTTAGCCAGTGTCTGCTTCTTGCAGTGATAACACCTCGTTTAGAGTTACTACCAAGGGTTGGTGTGCAGATTAAGACCACTGATGGATCTTGTGTACCACATTTGGGGTGCAGAAAGTGAAAGTCTGTAACTGTAGGGAGGAGCAGACAGGACAGGTGACCCTAAATTGACCAACAAGGCGCTCCAGCCCATATACGTTATACTCAGTATAAAGCTGAGGGTTCTAGAGGTTCTCAGTCTTCTCTTGGGGTGCTCTGTCTCTGATTTCTTGGACCACTTTGCCAGTCTTGTTCAGCTAGGCTTGGGGTCTCTTTTGGTTCCTTCCTTGGAGCATCCAAGGAGAACTCTGTCCATTCTGCCTTATTTGTGTGTTCCTGAACCTGGTACCTGAATCCAACTCCTGAATCCAGCTCCTGAACACAGCTCCTGTCTGCTGTGGAGCCCAGTTCAGGATTCTCCTCATGCCTGCTCCACAGCATCAGTGGTGGCATAGTTACTGTCAGGGGGTGTTGGGTTCGATACTGGTTTTGTATATGTTTGTATATATTCAATTTTTAAAACTTATTTTAATATTGATTTAAGCTGTTCTAGTTTCCTTTTCTAATCACTAAATCTCTCTCCCTTATTCCCTTTCTCTTCCCATTTGGGGAGGGAGGGAAGTTAACAGAGATTGTTATAAGTCTAAGGGGCTGCCCTGACTCTAATCTGTGACAATCTGACAACATAGTTAGCACAGTGCTAACATGTATTGAGCCAAATATAAGATTGAGGGAAAAAAATACCAAGAAAATAATCTGAAAACCTGTAGACAGAGATGCCAGCACTCTTTTTATGGTAATAAAAACAAAACGAATGAGCATTAGAAGTGACACTTGCAAAATCAGAGTGAAAGTTAGGAGGTGTTTAAAAGCCACTGTCATCCTGGCAGTGATTGGCTGGTAATGTGTTATCATATAAACTAAAAGCAAGGTGTAGCATACATCAAATAAAGCCAGAATATCACTAAAAGGAGAGGAAAAATAAATAAATTAGGCTTTGAATATTACCAATCTAAGTATGGACAAATGGAGAAATTGTAGTGTCCTGTAATTGAAATCATGAAGCAAGATCCCTGGAGCACTTGGGAGAGATATTATCTCAGTTTGTATATATAAACAGAATGTACAGAGTACCCATTGATACTGTAACTTGCACAGTCCTGTAACTAGATACTTTCTGCAAAGACATCACTGAATTTTTGCTTTACTTTTCAATCCATCTTTGCCAGAGATTTTCCCTGCATAATAGATGGAACAATACCGTTTACTAAGCAGGCATTTCTCACCTAGATTTATGAATGAATGAACCAATATTTCTGGGGGAAGCTGGTGATTGTAAAGTTCAGCAAGTATCGTGTCAGGGTTAATGATCCACATATTTCAGGCGACTCTAATCTTTATGGGCTGGAATTGCTAAGACAGTTGTGGAAGACAGAGACTGTTTAGTATTGCAATGTCTTTAAGTCCAAAAGAAATAGAGCCTAGTGCAGCAGAGCATCATCAGTCACTGTGGCATGTCACAGAGAAATGCAGGTGCTACAAGGAACCTGTCTGCTCAACAGCAGGATCTCAGTCATGTCACCATACGATGCAGACAGTTACACTACCACACCATGTTGGGTCCTTCCCTGAGGAAAGAAATAGTGGGATAAAGTGAATGACTCTGAAGGATCCTCCTGTGACAGAGGAAGCTGTTGCTTTTCAGCTCAAATTTAGGCTAACTTAGGCATGACTTCAGTCCTTCAAGTATTTCATCCCCAGTACAGTGAAAGTCTTCCAGTGCTTTTACTCTTCAAAATCAACAATATTCACCGTTGGGATATTACTACTCCTATCTGATTTGCTTTATGAGATATACTACAATACTTTTAAAGGTGAACATTCTTTCATCAGAAATATTCTGACCAAGGGCTCTAATTAAGCCCTTGTGCATTTGTGAAGGCAAAATCTTTGAAAGGCAAACAGACTGAAAGATAGCCTCTGACACTAAAAAATATTTTGAAGACTGTTACAAAAGTTATTTCTTTTTTTAACCAATGTGGTAAGGATTGAAATGGAAAGAGATTTTCTATGAGAGGGTTAGAGCAAGAAAGACATTTCTATCAAAGAAAAGGTTACAGAGAACGTATTTCCAAGCAACCCCAGGAAATTTTAAAGAAAGAAGTTAAATCCCAATGAAATTGGTAAGCAATTTAGCCCTTGCTGAGAGTTTTGACCAAAGGATAGACAAAAACTTTTATTTTAAGTCAGACTTTATATGAACAAGAAACCAGAATTCCCTGTGGGGTACTTCATTCACAGCCACTGATCAAGGGTCTCTGGCAACTGAACTTCTCCCCAGATTTAACTATGGCAATATGAACAGGAAGAAAAGAACAGCACACTGTGGAAGTAAGGGCCATGACAGTACTTGTTTTGGATGCTTTTAAGGCTGATCATCAAGTGTTATTCAACACCCACTAGGCCCAGTCTTGTTCTGACTGACATCTTTTGCAATCACTTCTTGAGACTACTGGGAAATCTTACTGTTAGAAAAGTGTCTACTCCAGAAATAGTAACTGTATGAAATAGTTATAGATATAGCCTGTTATAGACAAGTCACACCTTGCAATGAATGAAAATATTTTTACTGTAACAGTTGTTAAACACTGGAACAGTGAAAAGAGTTCCACTTGCTTGAAGAATCACCCCTTTGATTGTCTCTCTCCCTTATTCCTTTTCTCTTCCCCATTGGGAAGGGGAGGGGGTTAAATGAGAGTAAAATATACATGTCCTTAGCACAGAAATGAAAACAGTGAGCATTCTCACTTTATTTTTTCTTCCAGCCTCTTATTTTGAAGTGCAATAGTCTGCACCACACATATAAACTATTTAAAATAAAGTACACTGAATCTCTTTATAAAAAAATGGTACTTATTTGTGGCTAAATAGAACAAAACCATCTTGGTCATGCTGCAAAATTATCTACATGGTTGACCATAAAAATGGAGCAAGAGAAGAGATTCAATTAGTTTGAACAGTTCACATGAAAAAGTAGTTTGCATACAAAATGTTTTCAGCTCCATAGAGTTGCTGTTTCATTTTATACTGGTATCTTTATTAAAAGGGCTGTCATAACACTGAAAATCAAACTAAACCTAGTCCTGCTTATCCATGACCCAATAGGGGATCTTTTTCAGGATCCCTCTGTTTTGACTCTAAATTTTGAGGCAAAAATGTAGGAAGTATTTTTGCACAAGAATATAATGGTTTTCTTATTTCATGACTAAGGAATGTGGTCACTGGTCAATGAGCAGGAGAATCAGCTCCACAGTTCCCCTTACTGTTAATAGTAGTAGATAGTATAAAATCCCTTTGCATTAGTGGCTCAAAAGACTTATTAATGCTCCCATCACCATTAACTTAATTTTTAGCACCTGCACTTTTCATAGCCACTGACTCAAGTGAATTCTCAGCAAAGCCTGGTGATTTGTTTTCACCTTACTTGGGTCATATTGAGTGCATGATTTATCTACAGGGGGCTTAGGAGAGCACCTAAAATGCACATTGATAAAATAATCCAGTAAAAAATCCCAATGTACTGACATTTCCATTTTGAAACACATAGATGTTTATTCTCTAATGTTAAGACAGAGCAGGGATGAAATTTGTAGGCTTGGTTGCTTTCATGTCAGGGTAGCTCATCTGACATCAGTGGTGTGGACTCTTTTATACATCATTACAAATGAAAGCAGAAACATGTTAATAGCTTTTTACATTCTATTTTTAACTTGTGCTTGGTCATGTTGCAGTGCCATAAAATGTTAATTTCCAGCTTCTCTCAAACGTAACTACTAATTTCAAGTAATTAGTTACTGGTGCAGGAAAACTGAAAAGGAGAATAGAAAAAAAATACACGATACAAGTCTATTTTTATGTTGTAAACAACGTGATTACTTTTCCCTTTTCCATGGCAGATTCAATAGTTGTTGATTGAATTATCTAGCATTAGATGAAGTGGACGTGGACAAAACAAGCAATAAGAATCCACAATAAGAATCAATGGAAATTATTTATTTCCTGGAGAGCAAATCAAATAACAGGGAGGATCCAATTAGCTAGTGATCACATGAAGTGGAAATCATTCTGCTAGTATGCTGCTTCCTCTAAGCTGAGGTCAATAGTCACATAAATACACAGTGGCAAAAAATCTTTTCCTTTGTTTATTCACACTGAATCTGAAGCATATATCCCTAGCACTGCATACCTCTGCAGACAGTAATGTGTACAACTACCAAACTAGAATAATTACTTATGGATGTCTACTGAGGTACTTATATAAAAAAAAAAGACCCTGATAATTATGTTATGAATAGAAAACCCTCGACCTTCTACTCTCAACTTTATACTTATAAATCCATTATTTTCCATGTCCTCAGAGGAAACAATAAGCATTGCAGAATGTTCTGAAATGTAATGCCTCTGAGATCTCTTCAGCAGTGCCCTAATCTGAAATGCAAGAACAAAATTATGATGAAGATTGTAATTATACCACTGCTACAAACCGACTTTGTATTCCCTCGGAACAAATTGTAGATATCCATTTGGATCCCTGCAGCAATATCCAGCCAAGTCCTGGCTGTCCATGTGAAGTCAGAACTCTGATACTAATTCAGAATCAGCTTGTGGTTAATGCTAGCATTGAAAGATCCTCAGTTACATAAAAAGAAGAACCAAGCTGCAAACGTTTGTGATATTTGCTATTTAGAAAGTTTAACTAATGAAAAAAATCAAAATCTTGACTTGCTCCCAGTCTGATTCTGCCTTCTCTTGTGTATTTAATCTTACCATCATAAATTTTAAGTAATTTTGAATTACTTTTCATTTTTTCTTGACATCTAACACCTGGTTAGTTTAGAATTATGCACAGAAGTGAGGTAAACCTCACAGTTCTTTGCCCTGATAAACTCCTACTGACTCCTGTGTGTGTGTGAGGCAGTAGCAATTGTCAAGCTAGACTAGTCAATAGGGATGACATGAGATCTGGAGGCTGGCTACTGGGAAGTCTAGGCCATCTACAGAGGACTCTACATGTGTATGGAAGCTGGGACATCTTCTAGCAGCTTTTGAGGCTGGTTACAGCTGGGACAACTAAGAACAAGATGGGGCCATTTATTCCTTATTCATTTAGTTCTTATCCTGAGCAGGCTATTTCAAATTGATGTGTTGTGGTATCAAATCTAAAGGCACTGTTTTCATGTTGGGGTTGATCTGTTGGTAGTTGTCTGCTTTCATACAGAGTATATTGTGTACAGAGAGTGTGTGTGCTCAGTCCCACTGCAGGCTGGATCTGGACATCAGGAACCACAACATCTTTACATCTAAGAAAGGAGGAATTGCTCTGTCTCTTGAAGTCTGGTAAATTTGTTTTAGGTGGACTGAGAGAAGAGATGATGTTTGTCTCAATAGGTGCATCCTGTTGTTGCACTAGGTTAGACTACTGTTTAGCATCCTACACAATCTAATTATGAAGAAGTTTCAATTAGGAAAGAGGTAACTTGGGTAGTGTCAATGAAAATATCACTCCTTCTTCTGTAGATGTACCAGTGTCCAAACATTTATTTTATTTTATTTTTAAGATAAAGCTACTTCCCAGTTCATTTATAAGGAAGGTGATGAAAGATTTAGACACAGCCTTAGAGCATTTTGGTGTGGTAGAATTTGTTTCTCATTTTTCAGATTAGGGACTTGGGTTTAATTGGTAGACAGTAAATGTGTTGTGGAAAAAGAACAGACCTTGTCTTTTAAGAAACTAATTCAGAAAAACTGTTTCAAAAGAACTGATCCCCTGAATAGCAGTCTAAGCCCCTAGGTACAAAGCTCTCCCTTTTCCCTCTGCCATTTTTTTTTTTTACCATTGACAAAGAGAATTCAAATACCATTATGGTAAATATTCTGTTGCAACATTTCTGTTCTCTTTAAATGTTCACAGTCAAACATACTACTGTGTACATCATCAAAAGCTGATTTACACAGCTGAGTTTCTGGCTCCTAAGGAGAAGTAGGAACAATGCTCTAATTAGCATTCAAAAGTTGATCAAAATAGCAAATATGTTACTGGAACAGCTGATTTAAATAACTTGTAATTGAAGACACCAATTTTCAGAGCTCGAGGGGTTGTAATAAAAGCAAGAACAAATGAAAGAAAAAGGAAACAAAGCAAGTCTTACCCAGGCAACTAACAGGTTCAGAATATGGGTAAATTGTTCCCTCTTCTAAACTGTCGTTTATTGTTATCTTCCTGGAAAAGTCATTTTTCAGAAGGGTTTTTTTACAGCAGTCATCTGCATGGGCTGAAGGCAATAAGGTAAGAGCTTACATTTTGCTCTTACACTGGTCTCTGCAAGGTTTCCTTCTCTCATCTCTCCTCTTTCTTCTATTTGATGCGATGACCATTTGCTGAGTACTTAGCAGTCTTTAATCGCAGGCCTGGGGCCACAGTTTTCCAAGCAAGACTCATTGCATGGAGATGAAGAAAGCCTTAGGGAGGATAAAGCAGTCTAGCTGTCTGATAGTGTCTTCCTTTGCTTTCACTGTTGAATTCCTTCAGCAGATTCTGAGCGTGGTGAAATAGTCTCTTCACTGTCCTGAGCAAGCAAGTCATATGAAGACTCTCCTGGGTAGGTTAGGGACATACATTTCAAATTCTATTTCAACTGTTAAAGTGGATTTTCTACACAAGGACTGTAAAAGGAAATTGAAACTCTTCATTACTCTGTGTGGGGACAGAACAAAAACTGACCCGATCCTTCACTCCAGATTTGAAGATGTTATAGACTGAACATCACAAAAGAATTATTAGGCATACTTTTTCAAATGAATTGGTTTTCCTATGTCTCCTCTTTTTAGTGATGTCTTTCAAATGCACATTCGGGGCGGGATGCTTTCTGTCATGAAGCCACAAAGAGAATCACCCTGAGACATGATAATCTCAGATTTACATCAATGAGCAGAAAGTAGAATATCTGGGACCCAGCAAAGGGCAGTCTTCAGTTTCCCCTTCTAAAGCACTTGATACAGAGGAAAGTAAGTGAACCAAACAAAGATCTGTACAGTAGGACTTCTTGTGCATATATATGAGCCACAAGTACACCGATGCAGTTCCACTAAAGTGATCTGTGTGGGTTTATTCTAAATTGTCTCTACTCTGCAGCTGGCTGATAAATACTGTAATAGCAAATTTATTTTAGGGATATTAACTTAAACAGTATTTACAGGAGTCAAACACAATATTTTAAATACATTTAAAATACTACCTTTCTGCTACCTCACCCAGACATAGTCAAACTCCATGTCTTTTCTCTTTTTAAGAGGAGTCACACTGAGAAAATAAACAATATATATTTGTACTGCAAATAATACCATAATATGTAAGTGCATAATACAAAAGGATATGTAATTAATTACATAATGTATTTGCTATGAATTATTATTTTAGACATATTTTAAATTACCATTTTATAGGTGAGAAAAATTAGAGTCTCTGCTTTCTTTTTTTCTTTTTATTTCACAGTAACTCTATTGCCTCGGAAGAGTGCAGGCAGTATTTGTAAAAGCAATCTAAAAGGAGCAGCCATAAATCAGAAGCTTAAGGAAAGTTTCAAAGAGTAACTTCTGAAATGTCTTATTGACAAGTAGCTTCAGAAATAAGTGCTTCAAATAGCCATCAAGATTTTATAGTGCTGATGGGAAAAGAATAAAATATTAATTTCTTCTGCTGGTGACCTTTCACTTTGGTCGTATATCTCCTAAACATTGTCCATACCATACATATTTTGCTGTTGCCTCTTTTTATTGGACCATTGCCTTTGACAATTTTACAAAGGAAAACTGTGGAACAGGGTCAGTGCCCAGGCATTGCTTGGAAAACTGACAATTGCCTGGCCCAGAGCTGTGCAAGGAACTATTCTGGCAATGTAATCTAATATATAATGAAGTCTTATACCTCAGATTGTCCCCTAGAACACTCTAATCTACCAACAAAACTACAACTAAGGGAACCTGTAGGAAAGGATGTAACATTTGCTCCTTTCTTTGTGACTAGTAAAATCCCCCCAGCAATTTCATATATGTAAAAGAATAGAGGTACAATAGACTCAAATACACATCAACAAGTGAGAATGGTTCAACAGATGGCAGGCTCCTGTGACCTTGGATGTTAGGCAACAGTCATGGTTTTTAAATCCTAATCAATCTTCAAATCCTTGTGGTGACCTGAACAGAACCAATGCTCTATTACTGCTAGAGTCTATACATTCAAAAAAATCAATATATGCTTTACCTGGGAGAGTTTATAAACTTAAAAGGCAGTGCTGAATTAAAACGAAATAGAAAGAAATTACTTTCCCTATTTTACAGGTGAAGAACTTAATTACAAAGTTCAGATTTAGACTCGGTCTAAACAGAAATCAGAAACCTACCCACAAAATCCTATATTATAACCCAGGAACTTGCTAACTTCTTTTCTTGAAAAAGAGGAGGAAAATCTTGATACATTCATTGAATAAATTCAATGCTATAAAACTAATAGCAGCTATAACACAGTAATAAAGTTAGAAATCATTTAACAGGACATGTACTAGCCCCTCTCCCCTTCTGATGCAAATCATAGAAACCTGGACGTGTTGCCTGTTATGCTAAAATACACTGAAAGCTGTCTGTTGTTGCCTACAAACAACATTCAAGAGTATTTCACAAGTAGGACTCAGATTCAGCTGCAATTTTTGGTAATTCAAGAACCAGTATTTCTCAGGAACCTGCATTGCATCCTCAAAGAAATGGTGAGCATATTAATACACTCAGAGAATAACCTTTTATGTTTTCCACAAAAAGCAAATTGTTATTCATATAATAGGAAAGCTTATGGCACTTCTCAGGCCTTGGGTCCCAAGGATAAGCTCATAAAGGGCAGAGAATATTTTATCTCTCTCGGTTTAATCCAGTTATTTTCTTAGGTCTTGCTGCAATAATAGAATGTGGCATGTAAACAAATATAAACAATATTATATGTGGATTTTCAGCACCACTTAGAAGTAAAATGAAGGACTGTATCAGATTTGCTTTCTCTTTTCAGCTCAAAATCAGTGACCGTGACAATGTTTAAATTCCACTACACTGTTTTCTCTAGAGGTTTGTAATCAGACCTTTTAAAGAAGTTGATGCCTTTTTATTACTAGTGGTCCAGAAATAGATTCAGAAGTAGGAAAATATGCAGTAGAATATCATTACAACTTCATATAAATTACCACTAAAAAAGCTTTTGATTCATATCTATGGAGGCTTTTGCCAATCAATAATAGGGGAGCACAGAGCAGCATATTTTAAGGGGAAATGAAAATATGACTGCCTATTTAAGGAGTGTGGCTGCTGAAAAGCTCTTTTCCTTTCTGCTTGTTTATGGATAACCATTTTTATATGATTTTGCTTTTGTTATTTTGATGTAAATATTAAGAAAGGGAACATGACAATGCTATTAATTTTTAAATGAAACCGAGCATTAGAAAGCATTTATGTGAGGAACAGATCTAAAAAATACTAGATGTTAATTTATTTTAATTATGCCTGGGAATTATCTTTCAGTACTTTCATCCACACACAAGTGCTAGTTCCACTTGCTGTTGCTCCACAAATCCACCTCTCAGCCTTTTTCGAAGCTCTCTAATAATACTGGAAGAACTCTCTTCAACCAAAAATATTTAATTCCCTTTTTAACCAGTAAGTCTTCCTCTAAGAATGCATCAAAGAAATAAGGCATCTAATCAAAGCAAATCCGAGATGTCAGTAGATTATAAATATTACTGTTTACTGAATCAAAATGAATTTAAGTGGAAGAAGTATATACAAATGCTGTTGCACATCAGCATTCTGCAGCTGAGTGTCAGGTTCGAGGAGTAGAAATTGAACAAAATTAAGAGCAGCTCTCTTTTACCTTCTCCTTTACCTTGTATTTATAGATGGTCTCCTCAGTTTGCAAGATGAGTCAGGGACTGTATGGTGATGAAGAAGACCATTTTTAGCAGTGTGAAAAGTAGCATGAATGATAAGACCAAGAGAACACATACGTGGGGGTGTAGGTATAGAAACCTCCCTGACTGAAAGACTACCAGACCACTAGGTGTCATTCTTGTTCTGTATTCCATGTTTCCCATATTTTAAACATCTAGTCAACAGGGAGTTTCTGCAAAATTTAAGTTTTTATACCCTTAATATTTTATGTCTGGTAGTTTTATTAGGTGCACTATCGTCCACTAGGGATCATCCTGCAACATGTATTTTCTTTCAGCCCACAGGTTATTGTTGTTCTGAGTTCTGTGGTCAAAAGTCACCACCTGACTTGGCATTGCTGCTCTCATGAGTTCCTTAAAACAACAAAAAAAATGGTAATAAATAGTCACTCCTTGCCTGAGGCATTACTGTCATGATTTGTGTATGAATTGTTAAGTGCTTGTGGATTTAACACTTTATTTTTTTAAATAACAATTAACATTATTTACTTCAAAATAATATTTGGGTGATTTCATAAAATTAGTCACTATTTCAAGATAATTATTCAGAACTTCTACATATTATTTGTAATTTTTTTTTAGAGATTTTTAGCATGTTCTACCATAATAAATATTTATGAAGGTATTTTAAAAATAAGTAGCTTCCCCCTTCTTTTTCTTTAATTTTAGGGTTTTCTGTTCTTCCATTCAGTCTGTTATATACCAGTCTCTAGGTATATAAATGCTTCACCACTGCTTTAATTTACATTGCCTTAAGAGAATCCTCCTTGGATGCTCCAAGGAAGGAACCAAAAGAGAAATCAAGCCAACCTGAGTAAAACTAGCCAAGAGTCCAAGAGGGCTCCTCCCTGCAGTTATGGCCTTTCACTTTCTGCACCCCCACAATGTGGTGCACAAGAGCCAGCAGTGGCCTTGGTCTGCACACCAACCCTTGGTACTAACTCTAAACATGGGGTGTTATCAGTGCTAGAAGCAGGCACTGCCTGTGAAAACAGGCTGCTAACTTCAGACAGTGCAGTTAGTTAGAAGAACTGAGCTGAAAATAAAATCACTGAGCAGAATTACTTCTCACTAAAACCAGGATATACCAGAAGGTGAAAGTGTTGGGCAGCCTGGAATGCAGTTCTATTGGTTTATGGGAAATAATTATTGCAGAAAAAGACTTTGTTATTACTACAAAAATTAAGTGCTATTAGAGTCAGCAAGAAAACAAATGAGTTCTATGCTACCAATGACCTTTGTTATCAGGATTAAAATGTATGTATCATCTCACGTCTGAGGTGGTGAGGAAGTTATTTCAACACTGAACCTTCTGAAACATTCTGGATTTTATTTTTTTTTTATAATAGCTACAGTAAGTTTCTCAGTTTGTGATGGTATGTTTAAATTTATGCTGTCAGGTCACATTTGCACTTTTAAAGACACATATATTCAGAAGCCTTTTCCCATGGGTACTTATCTGTGTAAACCACATTAATTTCTGTGATAGTTTAATTTTTCTCAGCATTAAATAATTAAAGTTCTGTGCTACATTTAGTCTGACCAAGAAGAGCATACTGTGGGCAGCTGTTTGGCTGGAATATTTGCTTCATACTGTCTGAGACAGTTAGGGTCAGCCAAAACTGATTGCTCAGCTCTGTGTCCCATCATTTTTTAATCTCCAGGAATGGAGATTCCAAAACCTTTCTGGGCAATCTGTACTTGTGTTCAAACACTCTCACATTAAAAAAGTATTCCCTTATGTTCAAGTGGCTTGGCACCACATTTTCAGTTTTTCCACCTTGAACTAGTTCTAGGCTGGCCCTCATTAACTGAATGATGATTTGCTTCAGGAGACCATTAAGCTTGTTACAGAAGTGCATTTCATGTTTAGTTTAATCCTAAAAGAATCCATTTCTTGTGTCCCAAGGCAGTTTGCAATGTGAACCAAAGCAAGGTAAGTGAAGATTACTGGGAAATTCACTTCAACAGTGTACTCTGATCCGGTCTAAAACACTTAATATGAACAGACTCCAAGGCTCAGACTTAATTCTGTTGTAAAGACCCAAGTAAAGGAAGTCTAGGCAACTTATTTACCTCTTCTCTTTGAAATGTGGCTTGTAAGACAATCTGAGAGGAAATTAATTTCTGATGCATTGGTCCACCATTTGTTGGACCAATAATAATGTTAAAATAGCTTAGTGATAAATACAGAACTATTTTGCTGTTATTTATGCTTTCTGGCATAGTGTTGAATTATTGGTATTTCAAAGAGAAACTGTATTTGAAATGAATGAACAACCACATCAAGTGCCATTAGCAGTTCACTGACTAGAAATTCACATAAAGGAAGTGCATATTCAGTGACTTTTCCAAGCCAGTAAGGTAGCTTCTATTCTCTAAGTATATATATATATATATATATATATATATATATATATATATACATTTAAATGTTCATTCTTATTGAAAAACCAGTCAAGTAATGGGTGACTTTCTACTAAATTGAGTCCAGTTTCATTCCAAGACGTTTTCCAGATGTTTTAAGGAAGCATTATACAGAAGCAAAAATTTAGCAAATATTAACAAGAATTTGTAGATTCAAGGAATAAGTGCAGTTGCTGAACTCCATAAAAATCAGCAAAATAAAGCAGATTTTTTTCTTGTTTTTAAACTTGTGAGTAGTTTGGCATACTAAGACATACAACTACATACCAAGAGCAGTGATAAATACAGGACTGTACATAGCAGATCTGATATTTATTTACTGCCTTCCTCTTGATACCATGAGGTACATTTCTAAAAATAAGATGCTAGCCTTATTAGTTAGTATTTTATTTAGAATATTTTCAGGAAGCTGTACTTCTGTAGTCAATCTGAATTGACTACAGTCAATCTGACGCAACAGCATCATAATGAAAGAATTGATCCTCTTCAGTGAAAAAGTGCCATATAAATATGCCATTTATATATGCATTTAATCAGGGAACTCTGTGAATTATGAGTCAGGATAAAAATATTTTTTCAATGCAAATTTTCAGGTATTCAGTATTTTAAGCCTAACATAAATTCTTAGTCAATTTCTGTCATTGAATATAATTTGAAATTTGATAGCCATTAATACCTAACATTATAAGTTTTATCATAGTGTCTAGCATTATATTCAGTAATTTCCTCAGAGTGCAATCAGTTGAGGATGAGCTCACTGTTAGACATGAAAATGAATGGACATAGAAAAAACAGGTCATTGTTTACTTTATTATAGTATTACTCAGTTATATAATTACAGAGCATTTTAATACCTCAGAAAAAAACATGGAATGCAAATCAAAAAATACAGAGAAAAGCAGAAAGATAACAAAGACCATGCCTGTGATCAGACAGCACAACCTCTATGTGAATGTGAAATTTGGAAGGTCATCTGTCCTTCCCATGGTATTATTCTTAGGTCCTGACCAGAATGGGACAACTGTGAAAGTAAACAATACTCCAGATAATATCTACTCTATCTTTAGAAATGGATTATATAGTTCCCCTTCTTCAAGGAAATTAAGTTTGTTCAGGAGGGTGATTTTATCAATATATGTGCATTAACACATCTACTACCTGGAGTTGTGTTGCATTTTATTAAAATATCAACACATGCTCTTACAAATACCAAAGTCTGAAATTCTTTACCTTATCACTTCATGAAGCCAGTTGAGCTCTTGTGCTTATTGATGATGTGGAAGAGATTTCTCAAAATTTTTTCTACTCCAAATTGTCATGACTTCTGGTGTCAATATCAGATACTGATATGTAGCTGATGTCACAGAATGTTTTAATCTTTTCCTTCTTTTAAATCAGTTATTTTTGTTTCTTCCAAAACTTGAATATCACGGGCATAGGCATCTAAAACCAACAATGAACAGCCACAGAATTCTGAGGCTAAGTGGCATCCCTACAGAGTGCCTCAAGGATTCTACTGGTTGGGTGGGGGCTATCAAATCTATAACTCCCTGACCTTGGTGGAAACAATTACTGGTTTTTAATATGCTGCTTTTTTTTTTTTTTTCATGTATCCTTTCAAATCTTTTATTTCCTATTCCACCCCTCTAACACTTGTTGCACAGAATTTTCTGTGAGAGAGAGTTAATCAGCCATTCAATTAATCCCAGTTACTGCATCTGGAAAAATGTTGCTGATGTCACTAACTTGATGTTTAATGATATGGTGAGAAATAGAGTACTATAAAAATGAAAAATAGAATTTTAATAGCTTCTATTTTGTTTCCACTAGAAGAGTGTTTTAATTCTGATTATACCAGATTTAAAACCACAGCTATAAAAAACATACTACAGTACTTTCACAGCACTAACTTCGCTAGAATACCTAGAGTTCAGAAGTTCTTGCTCATGAAGGTAGTTCTTTTATATGTTTACTCTTTTATTACAAGAGCTTAATTGGAAGTTCTCTCATCAGGCTATGGAGAGTTTAATTAAACTAAATGAGGAAAACACTGAGAGAAAAAAAAAACCTCTTAAATGTGTTATTTTTGTTTTGATTTTACAATGACATTTTTCTCCCCGATTATCCCACCTCATATTAATAAAAAAAACCAAAACAACAACAAAACAAACCAACAAGCCAACAGAAAAAAAAACCAACAAAAAAACACTTCTAGATTTTGCTAATTTAAATATTGGCAGCTTTTAGGCTTATTTTGTATTCTTAGCCTCGCTTGAGTTCTTTAGCATATCCAAGAGAGCCTGGAGGGGCTTTTTTTCATTGGAGTTCATATCTCAGGCACACAAAAAATATCATTTATTTGCTGTGTTGGGTTATTTTTTTTTTTTGTGAATGGGGAAGGGGACTGCTTGCTCACTGCAGCATTTGTATCTTCTTTACCAAGGTTAATGGGAATATGTGTATATCAACATGAAGATGGGAATATGCTCACCTTTTTAAGAACAAGAGATGTGAAGATATATTCTAAGACGTTGTTACACATTAACTAGAATGCTATCTTACAAATGGATTCTGGAAATGAAAGAAATAAGCTACTGGTGCAAGATGTTGGCACTTACCTGACACCACTCTGCCCTAATTCCTCTCCTCTTGGTATTTCTCCACTTATGGAGATAATATTCCATTAAGAGAAGGTATGTGCAGGGCCTGAATGCTTAAATTTTGCTTAGTCACCATGCTGAGAGAACTATTTAACTATTTTTAAAGTTTCTGTACCAGTGCTTTTCTACCAGCAGTAGCAACAGCTTAGCCCCCTCACTTTGCCATCTGTATCCTGGGCTGCATCAAAAGATGCATGGGCAGCAGGTCAAGGGAGGTGATTCTGCCCCTCTACGTTGCTCTTGTGAGACCTGGAGTACCATGCCCAGCTCCCAAGTCCTCAACACAAGAATGGCATAGATCTATTGGAGAGTCTGAAGGAGGGCCACAAAGATGATCAGAGGGCTGCAGCACCTCTTCTGTGAGGATAGTCTAAAGGAACAATGGTTTTAAACTAGAGCAGGGTAGATTTAGAGTAGACATTAGGAAGAAGTTATTTCCTATGAGGGTAGTGAGATACTGGAATAGGTTCCCCAGTTTAGTTGTGGATGTCTCATCCCTAGAAATGTTTTAGGCCAGGCTGGATAAGGCTTTGGAGCAACCTGGTCTAGTGGGAGGTATCCCTACTCATGGCAGGAGGGTTAGAACTAGATGATTTCTAAAATCCCATCCAACTCAAGCCATTCTGTGATTCTATGACATCCATAGACATGTATATTGAAAATTAAAAAAAAAAAAGAAAAATTGAATTTGGATTAGACATACAAACATCTTTGCAATCTATGGATTGAATAGAGAGAGTTTTTCCAAGCATGTATCTTCTTACTCTCCCAGAATATAGAAAGTTTTGTTTGTAACATACTTAAATCTAGCCTAAACCACAAAGAAACTGCAGAATAATCGTAATAAGAAGAAATACTAGAAAAGTTTCTGATCTCAGTTTAGGCCAGTAATAGAGTTGGATTTACACTGTCACGAGACTAGAGCTTGAGTCATCATTTAGAAAAAAAGAGGACACTGTCCTAAATTTTCTGTTAGCAAGCTACTGATAATTGTCAGAAGCTACAGCCTGCAGATTGTATTCTCCCTCCTCCCCTTGCCTTGCAGCAGTGTGTAAAAAACTGGAGAGGAGTTAGGGATTAATTTAAAAGCCTAAACTGCAGGGAGAATGGCATGCACCATGGGATAGATTAAAAAAACAAATAACTATGTCACACTGATTCTTTAAGCCTGGCTGTCTAGAAAGTAAAGAATAAACCCTCTTGAGAAGTGGAGAAATCAAATGGAGAAAAATATGACAAACTGAGATCTATTTTAGAACTATGGTTCTAAAACCATAGAAATGGCTTTAGAACACAGGAATACACCAGTGAAAACAAGGAGCTGGTTGTCAACAATATATTTACATTAATTACATTTGCAAGGACCTCACTAATAGGTTAGCAGCTGTGGAAGTGGGTGGGAAACTAGGATTGAAGAAGGAAGGGAATAAAACCTGGCCCACCACTATTGAGCCTAGGGGTAAAGTACAAGGGATGGGGGTGAAACTGGTAGCCCAGATCAAGTACATCTGTACTAATGCATGTAGCAGGAGCAACAAGCAAGATGAGCTGGTGGCCATATGTTTGCCAAACAGGCCAAAAAAGAAGAAAGATATTCTACGTTCCTTCTTCTGGATATGAAATCCAGAGTAGCCACAGTCTTGGTAGTTAATCAGAAATATAAATTATTGTCAGCAGGTTTGCTGTAGAATTTCATAAGGAAGTCAGTCATCCATCAAGATCTATTTCCCTCTGTTGTGTAAAGAATGAGTACAGACCTGGACCCTATCTCAAAGAATTAAAAATCTATGCTTCTGTGATTCTGTGAAATAAAACATTTAGAAAATGAACAATATAATTCTTAATTAAAATACTGTGGAAGGAAGAAGGCAACAGGAGCAAGGTAGGGCTTGAAGCAGTATCCTGATGTTTTTATGCTTTCATACTTTAACATGGATAAAACTGTCCTCAAAGTAGCTTAATTGGTTATTAATTTTGTGGCAGACTTTTGAAAAAATCTACATCTATTTCCTTCTGAGCTGCAGCAATGAAGGAGATGATTTCATAGTTCCATGACCACACCTCATATTAAACAGAGATCGTAATTATATATTTTTTAAATGTGCTCCTAACTTACATTTTATTCTTTCTTCATTATTTTCTATATTACTTTTATATCCAAGGTTCATTCTAAGTTCTTGCTGGAAATTTTATGATAGACTGTTTTTCTGCTGCAGTTATTTTTAGACTTTCTTGTACATCCCTACTGACCTTTTTTATTCTTCCAGTATTTATTGCTACATGACGTGTATAACCTTTGGATAGGCGTTAATTTAGCTTTTAACACTTTCTATTCCCTTTCTTTTCATCGTGTTATTATTCCTCCTAACTTGCCTTGAGAATTTAATCTCAGATTCAGTGTACTATACTTAATTCTTCTAATTTCAGTAGTTATTAGAAGCATATATACTCAAAAATTGTGGTTTAGGGTTTTGCTTTTTAAATAATCAAACTATAGGCAAGGGTTGCTCCTTTTGTTTCTGTAGCTGTTAATTCACTTGAACATGAACCCATCTTTTGCTCTACAAGGTATAAAAGATGGTTTTCCTATCTCAGCTTCAAGCCTAAACTCTATCAGAAGACAATGATATTGATAATACTTGCTTTCTTGTTTTATTTACAATCATGTAGCCCTGCAATATATATTATTGCCTTTGTGAGTAACAGGCCATAATCTTTGTACTGAGTTTTCAGAGTTTCAAGACAGAGACAACTGATCTGTCTTCACTTTCCCTGACTCGCCTGCAGCTTTGTTTCACTTGGTTGAGCAGTGATAGCAATTTCTCTGAAAGACTGGGTGTAGTTATCCTGGCAGGAGGATCATTGTACATTGAATAGTTAGAGGTCCATATAACAGTTAACCTGAATGGGTGCAGATGTGCAGTGCCATGCTCTCATGCATGTACAATATGGTTTCAGGCCTGTGTTATGCTGCACATCTTCCCCAGCTGCAAGATGAAAGTAGCTTGCTATTTGCAAAAAAAGGAACATGTGGGCAACTCACACTTGGCCAATACTCTGTCTAGAAGTGCAGCAAGGAGTTCTCATGTAAACATCTTTTATTTTTTTTTATGTTATGATGAAAAAAATAATAT
>JANHGL010013040.1:0-21620 GCA_024611195.1 Ceyx melanurus | reverse complement strand
ATTGTAACCGCCACCTCCCTTGGAAAGGCCGTTGTGATCTCGGTTGCCGGATCCGCCGCCGCCCCGACCCCTTCCTCCTCCTCTGCCTCCCCTGGAGGGTCTGGAAGAGCCGCCGCCTCCCCCGCCCGCCTGGATGTCCTCCTTGGGCACAGCCTTCTTGACCTCCACGCGGTGGCCCTGGATCGGGTGGAACTTGACCACGGCCGCCTTGTCGGCAGCGTCGTGGTTCTGGAAATAGACGAAGCCGAAGCCGCGCTTCTTCCCGCTCTGTTTGTCGGCAATGATCTCGGCCTTCTCCACGGGGCCGAACTGGCTGAAATGCTGCACAAGGTCCCCTTCGCCTACGTCCCCTTTGAGGCCGCCCACAAAGAGCTTCTTCACCTTAGCGTGAGCCCCCGGTTTGGCCGAGTCCTCCCGGGACACAGCCCGCTTCAGCTCCACCGCGTTCCCGTCCACGGCGTGGGGGGAGGCGGCCATGGCGGCGTCGGCCTCCTCCACCGCGGAGTAAGTGACGAAGCCAAAGCAGCGGGAGCGCTTGGTCTGCGGGTTGAGCACGACCACGCAGTCGGTGAGGGTACCATAGGCCGCGAAGTGCTCCCGCAGCCCGGCCTCCGTGGTCTGCACGTTCAAGCCACCGATGAACAGCTTGCATAGCTGCGAGTTCTCCATGCTGCCGTCGGTGCCGGGGCTGCGCCTGGGCCTGGCGCCGAGACTCCTCCTCCTGTTGGGGGGCAGCTCTGGAGGTTTTTCCCCCCCCTTCTCCGTCTTGCCGCTTCTTCCCCCTCGCTGGCTGCGAACAGCGCGACCTCACGGCTGCGGCAGCCGCCGGCAATAGCTCCCCTGGGCCTGGCCCAACGCCTTCGCTTCGCCTCACCTGACCCGCTGAAGAGACGGGGCGTCCCGGCTGCCGCCGCTCCCGCAGAAAGCGGGGTGGGGGGTGGGGGGAAACACAGGCACGCACAAAATGGCGGCTGCTACTTCTCAAGAGCTCGGCCGGCGACTGGTGCCCACACAAAGGGGACGCTGGGAGCCCCGCCCGCTCCGTCGCCGCCGCGCACGCCCCCCGCGCCGGTTCAGCCAACGGGAGCGCGCCGCCGGAGCCGTCCGCGACTCACCTTCAGGGGCGGTGTCTCCGGCCTCGATCGACGAGAGCGGCGACTAATCGGAAGGCGCGACCTCCGCCGCGCGCCAGCGAGGGGCCCGGGGTTGGCCGGTGACGGGCGCGGCGGGCGACCAATAGAGTCGCGCCGTAGCGGCCGGCGATGCGGAACTGCTAGTGCGCGCGCCGAGGGAGGGGGCGGGCCCGAGCCCGGTCCACCCGCTCCAATGCGTCAAGCCCGCGGACGTCAGCCAATGGGAGCGCGCCGGGCCGGCCGCGCGCTTTCTGCGCGGAGGCTCCGCCCCGCGGGCGGAAGCGACGGGCGAAGGGCAGCTCGCGCGGGAGCGTTTGAAACAATGACCGTTAGGCGGCCGCGGCGCGCGCACCCAGCCCAGCGCCTCGCGACTGCTCCCAGCCTGGGGCAGGGGCGCTGGTCCGGTCCGGTCTGGCCCGGTCGGACTTTCTCTACCAAACGGCTGGGTTCCGCCATTTCCTGGTGCCGGCCCTGGCCCCGCGTCTGCCTTCCCTTCGGCTCGGCCGCGAGTTGCTAAGGGGCAGCGATTCGCCCGGGGTTTCAACCACCTCCTTTTGTCCACCGCTTGTCTGCTCCCTCTCAGCGCCAGTTGGCTCTTCCCTCGCCCGTGTCCACGTTCCCCTTCCCAACGCGCTCCCACCTTCCCGATCTGTTCTCTCTGGTAGCTACTGTCGTCCCCTGGTCCCGTTCCCATTCCTTTCGCTGCCTCCTCATCCATAAATCTCTGAAAAGAGGTGTTTTCTTAGAGCTGTTCAGGGGTGTTCAAACCCCGTGAAATGACATGTATTTCTTTTTTTTTCTTACTATTAAATACCTTCTTCTGCTTGAAGACTGCAATGTTATTTTCTTACTATTTTCATCAGGAACAGGGTTACTTTTAGTCCTACACACAGTGAAGCTTATGTTGGAAATTATGTAGGTGTTAAGAAAAAATTTTCAGGTTACACCTTAAAGATGGAAAAGTCTGTTCATTTTCACTAGCCCCATTAGCATCTGCACCACACCACTCCTGAAACTCACCTTAACTTAGTCCTTTTCACGGATAAATGTCTAATCTGCTTCCAAAACCGTCAGTGAAAGCAATTTCACAACCTCTTCGGGTATCTTATTCCTTTGTTACTTCCAACAGGAAGATAAACGTTTCAATTGAGACAACCTTCGACAAAATAACCACATAATCGAGTGTATTAGAGTGAGCGCAAGCCTCATGAACTCAGGAGGTGTTAAAGCGTCTGTACATAAAGTAATCAACCTGCTCTCCCTCTTTGTTAAGTAAATGTACATGCGAATGCACCGCCGGCTCTACTTAGAGGATAATTCCTCTTCCGTTCGGACACTCCCTTTTTGTTCCTTGTTTTCTGCGGGTTTGCTTTTTCAGGAACCAAACGCTGAAAAGCAGGTCTGTCTTCTCTCATCTACGATGATAATTGCATAGATGCTTTCCAAAATTTTTTTAGGACGCCATTCCCTAGGAAAGGGTTCTATTATCTCTATCAACTAGCACAGGTTGAGAATATTTCTGACCATTGCAGTATTAGACACTTAAGATCTTCAGCTCCAAAGAGTTTGATCTGCAGACATTTTACTTTAAGTCCCCCTGTGATACCTATTTTATATCCCAATGCTTGCCTTTCAGAAGCCTACCTGTGCTATATATTATTCTCCACACTATCCAAGAACATTGTTTTAGGAAAAAAGAATATGCCCATAATGTCACTGAAATATTTGTGGAATTACTATAAACAAACAGGTCCTACTGTATTAAAAAAAAAAAAAAAAAGGGCTCCTTCCCAGAGGCCATCTGCAGTTTCCACACAATCACAGGAAATACAAAAATATAGCTTGCCCACTATTTATTCTAAAAACTGTGTGGTCCTTCCCAGGATAAGTTAATATGTTTCATGTAGAAAATTACCTATGAGAGTTTTACAGTCTCTTAATAATTTACAGCAGAAAGGAAGAAAAATTATGAGGAGTTAATTATGGTCCCAATGAATAACAAAGAAAACTGAGTACTTATTTATGTTTCACTTTCTCTCTGTGAAAGCAAGACAGACTTGTAGGCCAAGGAAGAGATCAAAGAAGTAATTGCCTCTTTCAGCAGGAGGAGATCAGAGTCTTTAGGATGTGAGCAAATGAGCAGGCAAAAATCAGTTGCTGACACAAGTGCAGCCTGAATGCTTCCTCTTCATTTGCACTACTGACTGGTTGATTAATGAAAATACCTTTAAAATTGTCGCGAGAGGCGACAATAATGATCTCTGAATGTCTCCTCTGATAATTCAGAAAGGCTGAACTCCACTTGACTTGGTATCCTCCTGCCCACTGTCCTTTCCCACAGCTAAGTGACTTAATGTAGTTCATGTATTTGCTGAAAGTCACATTCTCAGATTTCAGTCCCCACAGTGAGAGGGCTGAGAATGCTGCAAATGTACATATGCCCTGCCAC
This sequence comes from Ceyx melanurus, assembly GCA_024611195.1. Lineage (NCBI taxonomy): Eukaryota > Metazoa > Chordata > Aves > Coraciiformes > Alcedinidae > Ceyx > Ceyx melanurus. Next base: position 18,038 of record JANHGL010013040.1, on the reverse strand, counting down.
GTACCACCAGGCCCCAGTGACCCAGGGTTTCCTAGACAGCTGAACAGGAGCTTCTCCTGCGTATCCAACAGATCATACCTCCCAGGTTATCTGAGTCACCACAAACCTCTCCAATTCCTGTCAGATTCATGCCTAGTGAGGCATCCAGTCACCTGAGCAGTGCAGCAGGTCACCTGTTACACACATTCCTATGAACTATGTGCCTTTATATGCTCCAAAATGTGCCTTTTCCCTCTAGCTACATGATCCATCACAAACATGAGGTACATGGGTACTGCAGCAGTGTGAACACAGAAAGTTTATCCACCAGATCTTTAAATTCCTTTTAACTATATATGACTAAATGTATAATATCCTCCTATGTATTTAAAAGTTCTTAAGTCAATAAAAATAATTACATACATACTCCTGACAGAGCAGTCACATCATTATGTTGTTTCAATTCTGGTAGGAGCCTATAAAATAAAAATTCATCTTATAATCGGTTTAAGTTTCTAACACAAGTAAAATCTCCACCTCTATGATCACATAAAGAAAATGTGTTTCTCAAAGCAGAGGCACTGACCAAATAATGGACTGTGCTAAGTGTCTTCACAAGATATTTTAGTTAGTGTCAGGACTATTAAAAGTAAACCCACATTCCTTTAACACATAGAACATTCGTTATTCCAGGCGAAGGCATACTACCTAGATCCACAGGAGGGCGTTACTGCTTAAGAGATCTTAAGCCAGAGGTCTCAACAGTCCTTTTCCAGCACTAGGTGTCCTATGTTACCATGTACTCTTAGTAAAAAATAATACAAAATAAATTAATGAGGAAGTATTTATAACTATTTCTGTCACTAAAGAAACATCATTCTGTCATGCTGTTTAATGGGTCCAAACGTCTGAGAAAAGGAAGATTGACATTTTGGAAAAGAGCGTCGGGGCAATAGAAGGACATTAGGAAGTCAAATGTAGCTCTTATAAATATTTGTATTATAAACACAGTCATATCCTTTTAATTTGTTTCAACTTCTTTAGCTTATAACAGTGTGGTTGGCTTCCAGAGCCATTGAGTGTTAAGTTTTTAAAAACAATTTAAATGTTTCACCTGGATGTTTGATTATGAATGTTTTGTTAGTCTAGTACAGTCCTCTACATTTAGGTTTGCTTTTACCTTTCAGTAAGGTTCCTTCACACAGGCTGTTTGCTGAATTAGCTCTGCTTTGACATTATGCTGCTCAAAGGCTGTAATAACATCATCCCATTTAGAGACAGATTTCATTTTGATTTTTCTATATGCATAGGTGGAAACAGATGGGAATAGAGAGGATTCAACCATAATTTCCCAGATCACTCTAAGATCCACACACATTCAGGAGAGGACTTTTAATCTAAGTGTTTCAAAGAGATTACACTTTTAGACATCTCACTCCTCAAATCAACATCTCAGGCAGAGAATAACTTCGCAGCTCATAGGAATACATTTTTTAATAAAACTCTCATCAGCACCACAAACTTCCCCATCCTGGCCCCTTGCTTTAGCTACAAGTGTGAAGAACTTTTTATAAGAGACACAGCTGTCTTTGAAAGAGCTCTTGACTTTTTTGCAAAATATTTCTCTTTCACTATGTTCTGCTGTTTTTACTTTAATCTGCATAAACATTGAATCTGTGATCTTACTTTTGAGACTATCGTGAGCTAGTGTTAGCTAGGAGAGGGTTTTCATTAATCAAGATTGATTAAAATGCACTGAGAGGGATTTACATAGTCTTTTGCCTACCTACAGTTTGAACAGTACACCCTTTGGGATTAAAAAAAAATCTACCCTGTGCAAATTCAGTTGGGGAATAAAACACTACCCCTCTCTTTTATTTGCTTAACACAAAATATTCTGCAGATAAAAAACCAGTAGGACTATTTCTTCAATAAGTAGTATCAGAAGTTTATTTTACTGAACAAAATCTTCCCTGAGCCCTTTGTAAAGGAAATGTGCAGAGAGAAATACACTTTTGAGAAGGGCAATGCAGAAAGTCATCAGAGAATTGAATTTGCATCCTTTTCTTTGGACTTACATTACCATTTTTCCTCAAATTCTGTCCTCCCTCCTCTTTCCTCTGAAGCTCAATTTCTCTCTTCCTTTTTCATCTTTTCACTCTTCTGTCATAATTGATTATTTCCTTCTCTTTCCTAAAAGTTTATATAAGTGCTGCTCACAATTTTGAGTGATGTGATGAAAGTAAGACTGCAAAATACAGTCTTGAAAAGTCAAGGATCAAAGAATCTAGCAATGCTGTGGCAGATGTGAGAGGGTAGATCTTTCAAGATATCTCAGTCTGAGACAGACCAGCCAAAGGAAGACATTAAGACAGCAGCAATCTCAGCCATTCTCTGATCTTTTTCACCTGCAAATCTCTATGTATTTTCCAGTTAAATTTAAATCATCTGGGTTTTTTTTCCCCCTCAGCTGTTCCTAGGCCCCAACTATTTCCTGTTCCACAGAACCTCAGTGTAGTGGTTTTTGTGGTGCTTTTCCATGACTGACATTTAGCTTTGTTTGAAAACAGCAGGAGGAGGTACTCTATGAAGATCAGTATGTACCTGCTTGGAATCAGCCATGAAACATCCATACTATTCAAGAAATTTTAAAATAAGGTGGTGTGTAAAAGTGAAGCTTTCTAGACACAAAATAACAATCTAGAATTCACATTTCTATTTCATAAAATCAAAACTATGAATACAGTTTGAAATATGCAGGAAAACTGAAACAGACTGAGACTAAAAAGAAAAAACCCTTTTGATTATTTAAGTATTTCTTAATTAACAATTAGGACAGCAAAAAATGTCATGGCATGAGAGCAGCAGGGTTTGGTGCTCACAGTGATGTTATAAAAGACTGTAGAATGGAAAAAAAACCCAGAGATACAAATGGTAATATTCCCTCAAAAATCTCTGTGAGATATTGAAATAATTCATTATTTGGCAGAGATCTCTTGGAAAACATCATCTGGAGAAGTTCTAGAAAACCACAGAGGATTGAAGCAGGGCTTAGAGAGTAGATTGAAGGGAAGAGTTATTTAATATTACAAAATACTAATTAATGCTGTCACATCCAATTACAATTACTCACATATCTTATTTCTTTTTCAGTAAGAAAAGTAACTTGGCTGACCCAAAAAAATAAAGATGCTAACCTTCCAGACAGACAGTATATAAATCTCCATCACAATTATATGCCAACTGAATAAGGTCCAGAAATTAGCTGAAAGTTTGTGGCATGATACATTTTAAAAAATGAGTATGCTATTATAAGTAACTCATTTAAAGTTAAAGCAGATTTTAAAACGGTTGACTTTTCATTCTAGGCATGACCTAATTGAGAGGTATGGATCAGAATGAAGCACAAAGGATATTGCAAAGCTGTTCTTTAGAGTTGTGCAATGCAAAGGAGTGAAAGCTGAACTCCAGATAGCAAGCCGAAGTGATTTTTGTGATAATTTTTTCCAGTTTAGAAAAAAAATTCTGAATCATGAAAGAGTGGTTCAGCTTACACATATACATCAATCCTTCCTTACCTGCATGATCTTTGGAGAAAAAATTACAGAATTTAGTTCATGTTCAGATGTTGCTAGTTTTGTCAAATTACAATTTATTTGCCAAAGATATCTTACGAGGGTGTTGATCTCCCCACGAAACTGGAAAATGTGAAGGGACTGTGGCTTTCCTCCCTCACAGCAAATTATCTTACTTTCCTGAGATTTACTGGTACATCTGATGCTACCATATTCTTGCTTATTTCACTCTGCCTCTTTGAAGTACGATAAAGAATATTTGTTAGGAAGAAATATTACAGATTCTTCAGAGATGTTACCGGTGACTGAACCAGCTCTTAGACTGTTGAAGAACTATTTCACCAAGGAAGCTGAGAAATCCTATGTATACTTCTCTACTAAATCTTGCTTTCTGAAGAAGGGAATTGCACCAGGTAGGATTAAGGACTTCTGCACAGATAGGTGGGAGACATAACCAAGCAAAACCAAAAGCTTGTAGTGGTCAGCCATCAGCAAAGATTCCTGCTGGGAAAGGAATAATGTAAAAGCCAAAGCAAAAAGTTCAGGGGGTTTATTTGCTAGAGAATTTTTTCACCAACAGGTTGTTTCCAACACCATAGACATTATTACAAACGTAAAGTTTGATAAACTGTTTATTATGGCACCTAATCAGCCTGGTTTTCCACAATGCCCGTAGTCTGTATGCTGTAGCCTGGGAGCCAGAGGAACAGCATGTCTTCACTGTAAGCAAGATTAGATGGCACTTCATAGATATGCACCCTATAACCTCAGAATCATTCTGGTTGGAAAAGACCTTTAAGATCATAGAGTCCAACCATTAACCCAGCACTGCCAGGTCACCACTAGACCCTGTACTTCAGCACCACATCTACAGGTCTTTTAAATATCTCCGAGGATGGTGACTCCACCACTTCCCTGGGCAACCTGCTCCAGGGCTTGACAACCCTTTCTGGGAATAAATTTTTCTGTTCCACTATGAGCTGGCTGGTTCATATGACAGTGCCCTAAGCTCTGTGCTCGTAATTGCTAATTGCTACCTGGTTTAAAACTAGCTTGGGAACATTACACAAGCTGAGGTCATGCCTCTAGCTGCTGTATAACCAGATACTTGAAAGAGATGTTCCAATTGATTTCAATATGAATATCACACCTGAAAGCTTTTGGATCTGGCTTTTATCAGAATGATTGTGATGAGGTGGTAATCACTATAATGATTGGCATCCAGTACAGCGACAATCAGTACGCATTGTTTTGAGATTTCTTGTTCATTTGTTTGTTTTGCAAACTGAGACAGAAATCTCTAATAAAACCCCTTAAAAATAATATCAAAACTCCTACTATTTCACATGATATAGAGTCATATTTAAGATGCCGAAATCTCACAAAAGCAGAGTTACTAAATTTACACCTGACATTGTCAAGCCAATTGCAGCCTTATCTGCAATATATTTTAACTTTTTGTTATCAGGTTACATATAAAGTCTGCTTATCACTGCAGTTGCAGTCCAGCCTTCCAGTTAGTTATCAATGTCTTCTGAGAAAGGCTATTTTTTCCATCACTTATTATTGAGCAATTTAGAAATAATGTGATCATTTATATAAAGTAAATACAATTCTGCTACCCATTAACCTTTTTTGCTACAACATTTGGCTGAAAACAATATACCTTGATCCCTTTGTACATAGCCACAGATTCCACTTAGTACATGTGCCTCTGATGTTAGTAGCATAAACAGACCAAATGCAGCTACTTCCACAAGCCTCTGATGTCGGACGTGATCTAATTCACAACAGGTTACAACAAAATTAAATCCATGGAAGGCAGCAGATTGATATGGTTGTAAAATCAATGGGATCCCACATTAAACACTTCAGCCTTTCCACAGCTGGAGAGCTGTGCTATATTAGAAACAGGGGCCTGTGTAAATAAGCAACCCGACCTTTGAAATTTATAACTGGAATCAGAACATCTTTTAATTTTACTGACATTATTTCCTTTATAAACAGATACTGCATTTTTATGGCCTGTTCTGGTGCATATCTAGCACATTTCAGTTTTATATCTTGATTCACTTTCTGGATTACACTACATCCAGAAGCATAAATTCTGAAGAATTTTGGAAAAGTTTTGGTTTTACAGTATTTTGACATACCAAAACCACCAAGTGCTAAAAATATTTTAGAAAAGTATATTCACATTGCTTGATGGAAGCATTTTGCTTAATATTTCATAATTTAAGTGTGACTCCTAGTATAAAAAACCAGGGGGCTCAAGTGAAGGAAATTTTAGGGGGAGGCATTAAGGAAGTCTTCCCACCAGTAAATTAGTCACTTCGATACCTAATCTAGGATTACCAGGGATGTTTAAAACACAGGTTAGACAAACACAACATGAATAGATACAAATATACTAGAAGCAGGATGATGTCTGACTGATCTCAGAGGCTCTCTCCACCCCTATTTTCAACAAACACAACAGCAGGACAACTAGCAATATTTTCAGATAATTAGTTCTAACCTGCACTCAAGGTTCAGCATCAGCTTTGCTCAACCAATAATCCTACTGCTTTCAGAATCTTTCTCTGTCAAAACACAGAGGCAGAAAGACAAACTTAGTACCCTTTCAAATTATTTGTCTGCAAGTTTCTACCTCTCCAATTTAACAGGAACCATAATCTAATTTCCCAAATCTGTTCCCACACAGGCACATTCTAACTCTGGATTATTCTCTCTTACCTCTGCTTTTTCTGCTACTGAAGAGCCACAGAATGGTTTAGCATTAAGAGAGTGGGATACTGGGGGCTAATTGGAGCCAGGTATGAATTCAAGAGTTTAAAAAGCAATGTAAATAGCACATCCTAAGAAAGACCAGTTCCTTTCCTGTTCTGTAAACATCCACTCTAAATATTTAATCGGGAAACACTGAATGCTATTTTTTATAAACAAGTAGTTATAAATGTATGGGCTTTTACTGGAAAATCATATTGACAATAATAATAAAACACATTTTCAAAATATGCTAGTGTTAATGTGTCATTCTTTGCTTTTAGGAATATTCTTATGTCTCTGAAGTAAAAGCTAAAATAGTAATTTATAATGAAAATATTATGATCTTAATAACAATAGAGCAAATGATACACTTAATAGTGTGTGCATGCTCTTTCTGAACAGCTTACTGTACTTTCATATCTCCTTCAGTTAAAAAGGGCAATAAGCCATCTGCAGATGTTTATGTATGAAATCCAACATAAGGAAAACATTTACACTACAGAACAGATAAGATAATTGAAATTGCAAGATAAGGTGTTTGACAGGGAGGAGGGAAGCTACACAGCGGAGGAAAATCCATCCCCATGACTACTGGTCCTTTCTCCTCCCTGCTCATTGCTGTTCGCCTCTTCTTGGATTCCAGAGCTTGTTTTATTCCTCAGCAGCCTTTCTACAGACTGGTGGATTCAGCCACAGCTGGAAATTGTGAACCTGTGGTTTGTTTCAGAAAGAGAAGAAAAGAGAGTTCAAGTATCACTTTGGCAGCCGATGGCTTTGCTTTGGATTCTTTTATACACAAAGGAGATATGTGTGCTGGCTTTGTAATTAACTCCAAAAGGGAAAAGAAAAATTGTTAAAGGCATTGTGACTTGAATTTTTTATCAGGTAAGAAGTCAGAAAATCTATAAAACTGTGGCAAAACTTATTGAAATCTATATTATAAAGGTTTATTGCATTCTGTACATCCTATATTTAAAACTGAATGTAAAGTAACCTCCAGATTTTATATACTTTGGAACTTAAAAAGATTATGTTTGCAACCAAAACATTTACTGGTCACTTTGAAGGGATGAAACTATGCACCTTTTACATAAGTAAGAAAATAACTCAGGAAAGAGCCTTTTAAAAAGTAGTATTATTTTAGACTATAGAATTGAAGTAATTCTGTTATTAAACACTGCAATCTGATATCAGCTGTAGCTGCAGCTCAAGGATGCTGATTCTGCTTGTATTTATTAGTTTTAAATAATGCCAATATGTGTTACAACAGAGTTCAATGTGCTGCAGTAAGTACTTGTGTAACTTATTTTTCTAATGTTATGAATACTCCAGATGTTTAAACAAGACAGGTGTAATGGTTTTATTGCCAAGGAAATGTTTAAATTGCGTTGCAGGATGACATGCACCAAAGACTACACTTTTTAACTCACAGTATAAGCTGAACAGTGATAAACAGTAATCTTTTTCCCTGAAAAAAAAAAAAAGACAATGCAGATGATCAGTGTGCCTAAGGCTGATGTAGTGAGGGAGCTGATCAGAAGATCAGTACAGGGACGTTTCCTTAATGTCAGAATGTGCCAAAGCAGCCCTACCACCCACATGAAATTCCTGGGAGAGGACATCCAGCACTTACTATTGAATTGTGTTGTACAGCCATGGATAACTAGGCAGGCATGGCAAATAGGGCATAAACCATTACAAACTTGGTGCTGCCTCACGTCCTTTGAGTCCCCACAACTTCTCCTGCTCACACAAAAAGCAAGGAAGAGCAGAGCTTGTCTTGAATGTATTTTGCTTCCAAACCTGATCCACTGCTAACTCCCAATCTTTTCTGGAGGGGCAGGACTCAGATCCGTGTGAGTCAGGGGAATATCACAAACAGTGCAGAGATTAAGATCACCCTTGGGGTCAAGCAGCCAGACATTAGACCCTTACACATCTAAAGTGGCAGCAAAGCTCATCAGGGCAACATCTGCCACTGTTTGGCCTCTCATCCTTACAGCACATGCACCCTTCATGTGATAAATCCAGCTGGGCAATCAGTGCTGCTCCAGAGAAAGGTGGTTTCCACTGCATTCAAGGAAATATGTTCCCTGAAGGTGCAGTTGCCCAGCCATACTACTGGTTTCTGCAGGGTGTGACTGTGCTAGCTTCAGAATCCCTTTCATTTCTCCTGGACTTCTCAGGACAAGAGTTTTTGCAAGCTGGTATACACACAGTAGGGTATATAGCTCTTGTTCTTGCCATCCTGAAGCAGGGACACCTGCAAAGGACTACAAAGTCTGTCTGAGCCACTAGACTTCAATACCTTTTGAAGCATTATTGTGCAGATTTCTGTGCTATTCCCTCAATACAGCTATAAACAAACCAGGTGGGTTATCTGGTGAGACTACAGGGCTTGATGTCAGCCCGTGATCACAAATTAATGCAAATTCCACATATATGGAACACTAGGGCCACATATAGTCACATCAAGCTATAGCCACTTCTCACTCTAACATGGCTACACTAGTTGAAAAGTATATTTAAATCAGAATAAGAGTGGTAATAGATGTTCCAAAGATTCTGTTGAAGCACCCAAACTTACATCAAGCAGAAATACTAGGCTAAAGCAGTCCAGGATATAACTCTAGCCGGAGTATTCTTTGAGCGGCTATGGTGAAACAATTATAGAACCATAGCTCCCAGTTTAACCCTGGATTTGGTGCTTAATCTTATGCAAGCAACCAAACATTTTTATTCCTTAATGATTAAATAATGGCAATTATTTCTATAGAAAGGTTGACAAATTGACACAAACAGATTATTTCTAGTAATAATGAACCATCCACCTCTCCATTCTTTTTGTGAACCCTCTTTAACTTTCCACTACTACTTCATCCTCCTTTCTCCACAGGCTCTCAACACTATGGTATTTATTACTAGGGGTGAAGAATGACTGCCTTCCAGCTAGTTCTCCACTAATTCTCACTTCAAAAATGAATTAAGGTGAGTTACAGTTAATTTTTGAAAAGTATATGTGTAGAACACACTTATCCATCTTTCAATTTTGAAAGTGAGTCTTTACTACTTTTTTTTTCTTCCTTTCCCAGGTTGAAAACTACATTTTCTGGTCAGAAAGCTGGTGAGCCTTTGATTTAAGATGAACTTTTAAACTTGGTGATAAATTCAAACTCACCAAGACATTCTGATGAATCTAATACTTCCCAATAATATTAGATTTATAACAATAGAATTGTACTAATATCAGGTATTTTCTTGGCACCTGTTGATGCTAGAACTGAAAGAAGAATCAACTTTGTGTCTCTTGAGTATATGGTGCATTTAACCCCAGAGAATTTGAGGGGTATCATTTGTCAAACTTGTACAACAGTGAATGGGTTTGTAGGGAAATGAGACAACCTTTGTCAACTATGGATGTGGAAATAATTGTGTGTATAACTAAGATGTGATTTTATTTTTTTTTGCTTGTTTTACATTTTTCTCAGATGAGATTGAGGAAAAGGTCATGCTATCTTTAACATATAAGCAAAAGAGGACCCTTAAAGAGGCAATTTGTAGAGCTGTTGACTATCACCTAAGCTCAAACACACATCATTTTGATTAAACCAGAGGGATTTGGTGTATTAGCTCATGCTGCTTTACAGTTCTAGAAAAAATGCAAGTGTGATGTCTAAGATAACAAGGTGATGTCGGGACCCAGTTCTTCTTTTCTTATAATAGCAGCACATTATCCTCAACTGGAATTCCTTAAACCTTGCTAAATCTTCAGTTGAGACAGATCTTAAAATATTTTACTTCAAAAAGCAAAGTTTATCCACAGTTGGTAAAAGAGGATTTATATGTAAATGTTCATAGACTTTTAATTAGTGCTGTCACTGCTGTTTCTTTTGTATCACCACCAGTTAAAGGTCTGTAACACAGTGCAGAACCTCAGAAAGGCAAAATAAACCTCCATATATATATATGTATATATGTGTATACACATACATATATATACACACACACAAAAAAACCCCACTAATACTCAATCACTGACTCTTCCAGTGCTGTAATTAACTGTAATAAATTTGCCCCATACTACAAGTACAATGATAATAGTCATCATAGCCTTGGAAAGCTCCATGCAAAGTATATTCTAAATAATACCAGGTTTTGTCTGTAGGTTGGGAGATGCTTCACGATGGACAAAACCATTCAGCATCCCAGTGAGATTCTGTCGAATCAAACGCTCTCTAACATCAGCTACTCTCAGTTTTTGAACTTTGATACATGCCAACTTTCCTTCCTTGCAGAATTCTTGCTTATTACAGCCTACACTTTAGTTACAATAGTGGGGCTTTTTGGAAATCTTTGCCTGATTATTATAATAAAGAGACGGAAAGAAGCTCAAAGTGTTACCAACGTTCTGATTGCCAACCTCTCTTTATCAGATGTCTTGATCTGTATCATGTGTATTCCTGTCACAATTGCATATACCTTAATGGACTATTGGATATTTGGGGAAGTTATGTGTAAAATAACTTCTTTCATACAAAGTCTGTCTGTAACAGTCTCCATTTTCTCACTTGTACTGATTGCTATTGAGAGGTATCAGTTAATTGTGAACCCACGTGGCTGGAAGCCTAATATTTCACATGCTTACTGGGGAATCCTTTTCATCTGGGGGTTCTCCCTCATAATATCCATTCCTTTTTTAATATTTCACCAATTAACTGATGAACCCTTCAAGCATCTATCTTTTCATAGTGATTTCTATAAGAACAAGGTTGCTTGCATTGAAGCATGGCCATCTGTTACAGAACGACTCATTTTTACTACTAGTCTGTTGGTTTTCCAGTACTGCTTTCCACTGGGGTTTATTTTTATCTGCTATGTCAGGATATTTGTATGTCTTCGGAGAAGACATGGTAAAATAGACAGGATGAGAGAGAATGGAAGCAGACTGAGTGAGAACAAAAGAATTAATATGATGTTGGTATCAATTGTTGTGACTTTTGCAGCTTGCTGGTTGCCTCTTAACATATTCAATGTTGTTTTTGACTGGAACTATGAGGCATTAATGAGCTGCAATCATAATCTAGCATTTACAATATGCCACCTTGTGGCCATGATCTCAACCTGTATCAATCCCATCTTTTATGGTTATCTTAACAAGAATTTTCAGAAGGATTTGCTAGTATTAGTTCATCACTGCAGATGTTCAGCATCACAAGAGGAATATGAAAATATTGCCCTTTCAAATCTTCAAACTGATGCATCTAGGGGATCTCTGAAATTAAATAATCCCCCTATGGATATCTAAAATCATCCATCAGCAGTTTCCAAAATGCTGTGTTGCAGATTACTTCTTACTGCAGGTTTAAATCATGTTACCACTGAGTTTAGCGGAAATCTTTGCCATTTAGTTCAGCAAAACCAAGATTATGCTCCCATAGACATACAGTTAACAAGTACTTTATGATAGCATTAATGCTGATAAATGACTTCCAAGAGTTCTAAAGATCAATAGTAATGAATAGTAAACAGTATTATCATCTTACTTTTTTAATCTGCAATTTCCAAGTCAGTGCTATACATACCTTAGTGCCAATAAAAATATCTCAATTTCATCCACAGATATGTTGCCTTTCCTAAACTCCTAGCTTCACCTAAGTAAACCAGGAATACTGGGACATTCCCAACTTCAACAGCCTTTTCACAGGCTGTTTTCTGGCCTTGGAATTTTTCAACCTTATATTATTCCCACCTCTGGTTAATCTTCACAACAGTTAATAGGCAGTTCACTCTGTAAGGAATGGCATTTAAGTTATCCTAGGCCTCCACCACCTTCCTTTCAGCCCCAGCATGCAGTTTGCTTTCCTTTAATACCAATTCAGACTAGAAAAAAATATTTTAAAAAGAAAAAAGTCTAGAGTTGGAATTTAATTATTTTTTTTCCATGAGCACTAATACAGGCCCCATTTGATGTCCTTCAAATTCCACTCAAATTGCTGCTTTTTGAGATAAAATACATATTTAGCATTTCTCCTAAAAGCACTGTATTCTACAATAACCTCTACAGTTTTCTTTCTCTCTTGCTGTTATCACCGGTACTTAAAACAGACCTTTTAGAATCTCCATTATCAAACAACCACTCTACAAATTCAGAATAAATTTTGTTTTAACTACTTAACAGATTATAGGTTGTTCTTTGAGTAGAGAATTAGGTTTGCATTTTAATTTCAGAAATTTCTGCACTGTCAGGTGGCCACACTTGAGGCAGATGTGGTCATTTCTGTTGGACTATGTTTGAAAACAGTTTATTCTGTGACACGGTGTACACCTAAAGCTATAACACTGAATACAACTTCTTGGCAGAATAGAACTTTTTAAAAAACACTTTCCAGTTTGGCCATAAAAAAATAATCAGACATCATCGTCACCCATGCTACAGTGACAACATAAATAAACAATTAATATTGGGCCATTTAAATACAATACTTAAAACTTTTTAGTCCAACAACTGACCATGCTTTTTCTTGTTCCAGTTAAATGTAATTTATTACTTCTATTGCTAAAGCTCCTTCTCTCTGAATTCCAGAAATCACCCTTTTTTAACACTTGTACATTAAATTCCTTGTAATTCCTTGTAATAATATTATCTGATTTTAGCAATTTATCAATGTCCCGCTAAAGCAAAAAGAATTAACATTCATATTGCATCAGCTCCTTGATGATTCAGCTACAGTGAAACTTACTTTAACGCTATAAAATTCTCTTGGATCGGGATCACCATTTTCTGTGGTCATACAGTCATAGTCATCTTGCTTGGTTGCTACAGCATTAGTGCTAACTGTCTGCATTACTTTACTCACCAGAGGAGCTCTGGTGAGAAGAACCTCACAAGCTCTTGCAGATATGCTGAGGTTTTCAGTGCTTCCTGGTTCACACTGAGCAAAAAGAGCTTGTTGAAATCTAGTAGGGCTTGATCCCATTGAAGTTGTAAGGGCAGCACTGCTCACAGGAGCAAGGATGGCAGAATTAGTGACATGATAATCACATATTTGAGTGACAGGTATGGATCAGATTTGACATAATTTAGTATTCTTTTTTTCTCATTAGATCAAATATCACTTGGGCAAATAAAACTGCATAAATCATAGCTTGGACACCTGCCTCGTACATCATAGGAAAAAAAAAGATAGGTAAATACCTAATAAAGGCTCATGATCAGATTGTTGAGATCATCTTAGTATTACTTCAGGACTTTCACTTTTCTTGGAGATTGCAGTACCCATGCAGAAAGCCATGTCACACTGGCAGAAAGCCACTCACTCAGCAGGGCATTTTAATAGATGACAGTGGCATACCTGTGAGAGGCTGGGTTCTCAGCTATATTTCTCATTTCAACTTAGTTTGGAATGCACATCTCTACCACCACCTTTGTCATATTTAAAGCACACTGTTTACAGATTCAGGACCCATGCTTAAAGCAATTTCTGAGCACATGACATTCAGAATATACTCTAATTTATTAATATAAGATTCTCAGCTCGCATCATGGCAAACAGACAGTATTTAGTGTTTGAGTTAGGCCCAGCTGAGATTCCCAAGTGTGAACTTAGCCTAAGTGGCTCCAATCTAAGTAGTCCCATCCCATAAGCATGTCAAAGTGTGCTTAGTTTTACAGCAGAGGTAGTTTTAGTGTCAGACCCAAAATGGTTTAAATACAGCCACGAATTAACACTGGTCTGAATTATGTGGTCAGGAGGCCAGCAGAAACTCTCATGACCTTGAGAAGACCAGCAATGCTGATGGATGGCCTCCCTTTATTGCCTCTTCCTACAAGTGCTCGGACAGTACATTTTTGTGGCATTTAACACACCAAAAAATATATACTGCTATTGCTTTTTGTAACACCAGCTTTCTGCTCCTGACATCCTGCTTTAAGCAATCATTTTTTCCAGCCTGAATCTTGATGTAAGAGCATTCTTCGTTACCAGGTGGAAGCTCTGAGCAGTGAGGCTACTTCAGAATCAAATAACTTGTGGCTTGATTTTACCTAGTGATTTCTTCCTTACACTTCCATTTGACACAAGTGCTGATGTTCCATTTCTGTCCTGAGCAGTTATCAAGTATCTTTTCTCCTAGTGCTGCACTTTTAAAAATCACTGCTACCCAAACAGAGCATCATCACTGTCTTGAAGACATCATCTTTCCCACTGCCTGTTCTCTCATTATATCTACCAGCTCTAATATCTGATTTCCAGAGAAGTCAATAGGAGTGAATTGACATTCACAGGAATAGGACCAGACAAAGAGAAGTTACTTATTTTTACCACATAAGCATTATGGACTCCAACATGGTGTGTAACGGTTGATGTATGTAACCACGTGATGTGCAATGTTTCAAGATTGCTCAAGTCATGATATTAAACTGATGAATATTGCCCCATGTCAGTTAATGCTGATAAGTTACTTCATTTTCATTTATTTTATTAATATAGCAAATAGACAAAATTATAACAGCCTTGCTCACCTGACTGTTGTTACTTGATGCAACCAGATGGAGGACTGCGAGCTTCCTGCGGGGAGCAGGAATAAGGAAATTAATTGCAGAAAGCTAGAGGGGAACCTGAACTCCAAAATGCTATCTAAATGTACAAACAAAGTCTTAGCAGTGATGTTCTTTTTAAAAAAACCTGAATCGAGGCTTTGTTCAAATAGTTTGGTCATGTAAGCCAGACCAATATATTTATAAACATCCATGTAAATGAAAATATCCTCATGTGTAGTTGTCTTTTATGGTTGGTTGGTTTAACTGTAAGAAGATACAACTAGAGTTAGATACTTGGAAATGGGCATTCATTGTGAAAATTATTCCATTGAACTGAGAGCTCAGTTGATTACTGTTTGTAATGTACATGCAGAAAAGCAGTGCTATTGCTGTGTGTTATTTAAATACTTTGATTCCTTCCCTCTACTAACAAATAAATATTACCCTGTATAAAACTGCTATGTTGCCCAGCTGGTAAATTTTACTGCCTATAATGTTGATAGAACAGTTCTCATACAAACAGTTCTGGAAACTGGTTTAGCATTTCATACATTCATGTATTAGATAAACAGAAATCAGGGGGGAAAAAAAATAGGTATTTGCTGCTTCCAGAAGAGAGAAGTCTCATAAACAGCTAGAGAACCTTCTCAGGACTCAGTGCTGACAGATTTTGGTGGAGAAGGACAGAATCAAAAGCTTTGGGTGACCTCACAACAACGGGTCAGATGGACTGCAAATGGTCTTAGTGGAACCTCTTTGACTCCATAAATATGAAACAACAACATCTTTCCAATTCTATTATAATAAGACACTTAAAAACGTTCCACAATGGCAACCTTAGAATTATCTTGTCTGCTATCACTCATTTTCAAACAAGGTTCCTTTGGCATATAGCTTGGTTTCCATGCAAATGCACTCACTGATGTCTTTTATTTCATTTCACAGGCTTCTCTATTAGTCACGGGCTATTTACATAATGTGATGGAATTGGCACCTTTGTGCAGCTATTCTCTGTGCAGAATTCAACACACCCTCACACTTATTGAGGAAATCATGTTAATTCATGTAGATGATATAACAGCTATATTAGTTAGTTCTTCCAACCAAGAATGGCTACTAGAGTCAGAAGAAGCTCTCAAAGTTTGGGGTCCCTCTAAAAATAATCTCTTACACCCCCTTGGCAGGTCCATTTTTAGGTTGCAGATTTCTGCAGTGCTTATTTCCATGAAGCCAGAACCACAGTGCTGGGGGTGGCTTGGAGAGGCTTAGATGTCCCAGACACACACTTCTGTAGTGACAGCTGCACAGCCTCCACCTCCACAAACTCCAGGACACCGTTACATTTCCCCAGCACATTCAAATCTCTCTCTATCATCTTCAATAAAGGCCAACAGATTTGCATATTTACAAGCAACAAAATTACTACTTTTGGAACTAAAATCATTTGCTTGTTATAGTTGTTGAACAGACAAGCCCATTATTTAACTTCTACCCAGAAGGCAACTCAGTATTTGCCATCATTACTGCCACTAAAAAAACCACCCCATGACTACAGACCGATCATATTCCCATATTTCTTCCAGTATTTGGCCAATGAAAAACCATTTAATCCACATTAGATTGTTGGGTTTTAGGGGTGTGGTGTTTGTGCTCTGTTTATCAAACAAACGCGACCACTGATTTCTAGCAAATCTAGACAAGAATAAAATTCAAGAAATATTGTGAGGACCAAACAAAGGAAGAAGATCCCAGAACAGTCCTTGTACTCCCTTTTGTGTTTCCAGAATCAACTGTCCCATTCTTATGGAATTTTCCTCAACAAAATTATTGAGCTGCCATGCCCTCCCTTTTGAAGTCACTCTGCAACTTCAGCAAACATTGCCTTGTGGTCCTTACCCTTTCCACATTGCCTCTTGGATGGATCCCATTGTCAAAGGAGCTCTCTTCTGCTGCAGCAACGAATGCCAAACAGTCTGGATTTTGTGGAAGGGGCTTGACTCTGAAGTGGCAGGGAAGGAGTTGAGCTTAACTGAAGAGAACTGACATGAACTCTCACAGTAGCTCAGTCCTTGGAAGAGACTCAGGAAGATTCTGCAAGAAAATGAAGATAAAGTTCATAAGCCTCAGTGCAGATTGCAACAGCATGAAAATATACATGTGTTTAACTCAATCCACTGTGGCAACTATCTGGACTTTCAGAGAGGATTAAAAATATATATATTTTTTCTTTTTATTTGAGCATCATATGTTCATTGGACAATTTTACAAAGATAAAAAGGCACAGGAACAGGAATCATTGCATATTTAACTTGCACAGGAGGGAAATCCACATCCACAATACACAATACAGCCATACCTGGCAAGGCCAGAAAGAGGGTCTCTCCCTGTAGGAACACCAGGCCTAAGATGTTAGCAAGGGTCCTCAAACCTCCTTGTGTACACTTAGTTAAGTCTTACAGCAAAGAGCATGAAAGAGCCCAAGGCAGCTCTAAGAATAGGGCTGACCTGTGGCTTCATCACAGGATGGCCACCTCACATC
This sequence comes from Ceyx melanurus, assembly GCA_024611195.1. NCBI lineage: Eukaryota > Metazoa > Chordata > Aves > Coraciiformes > Alcedinidae > Ceyx > Ceyx melanurus. The sequence continues at coordinate 637 of JANHGL010013040.1, read as the reverse complement.
CTTACTGGGTGAGAGGATAATTAGTCAACAAATAATCTCTTTTAAGGTATCCAGGCCTAATATTCCACTATATGTAAAGAACAGCTTTTCCAGTCAACCTAGCAAGGCTGTCAGCATGGCATGAGAGCCTATCCAGCACACATTTCATTTACAGATGGCTTTAAGTGTCTTACGGCTTTCAGCTTCTTATTCACAGACCTTTCTGACCCTATAAATAGGTCAACTTCTCACACCAAACACACCGTGTGCTCTTGTGCTGGTTAGAAATCAGTCCAAGATCTCCTCCTTGGTACTTGTATCAGTCATTTCACCCAACACCAAATAACCGTCTAGAGCAGTCCATGCTTCCTCCTGAAATTGGCTCTCAGCAGGACTATTCCCACAGCCACTGTTTGCCTCCAGCTTTGTCTCAAGCCAGAGAAGACAGGAACTGTGGAAAATGTCACACTCCAGCAGTTTTGAATGCCACCCTCCGGGTTAGTGACCACAAACGTGATCGCAAGAGAGCACATTCTCCAGGGACAGTCCATCCAGTCAAACGTGCTGCTGACTGGTCAGTATGGTTTTCACTCGACAAATGAAGACCTTGATAATGTCTTCATCCAGAGTCGATGTGGGAACTCAGGCACGTGTTATT
>JANHGL010013039.1:0-10290 GCA_024611195.1 Ceyx melanurus | reverse complement strand
GGGGCGGTGCTGGGAGAAGCCGGCGGGGCGGTGCGGGGAGGGGCCGGCGGGGCAGTGCGGGGAGGAGCCGGCGGTGCGGGGAGGAGCCGGCGGGGCGGGGAGGAGCCGGCGGGGAGGTGCGGGGAGGAGCCTGCGGTGCGGGGCGGTACAAGGAGGGTCAGGCGGGGCGGGGCGGGAAGGGTCAAGCGTTGCGGGCCCCGCCCCGCTCCGTCATCTACCGGCGCCGGGAGTGTGGGTGATGGCGGCGTGCGGACGCGTGGCGGCAGCGCTGCGGGATGCGGGTGCTCTGCGCTTCGGAGACTTCGTGCTGAAGAGCGGCCGGAGCTCCCCCGTCTACATCGACCTGCGGGGCCTCGTCTCGCACCCGCGGCTCCTCCGGCAGGTGCGGGGGCGGGGTGGTGCGGGAGGCACCCTGGGGTGCGTGTCCGTGCGGGTACCCCGCGGGGTAAGGGGTCTGTGCTCCCGGCGGTGCGTGTTCCTGCGGGGTGAGGGGTCCCTGAGCTCCCGGTGGTGCGTGTCCCTGTGGGGTGAGGGGTCCGTGAGCTCCCGGTGGTGCGTGTCCCTGCGGGGTGAGAGGTCCGTGAGCTCCGGCGGCGCTTGTCCCTGCGGGGTGAGGGGTCCCTGAGCTCCGACGGTGCGTGTTCCTGCGGGGTGAGGGCTTCCTGATCTCCCGGACCCTTGCAAAGAGCCTGCCCCCGGGCTAGGCTGGTGCCCCAGGAGCCCTGCGGGGGAGTGCGGGTCTCAGCCAGTTGCGTTGCTTCCCTCGGGGGTGCGTTTGCTCAGCATCCTTCACCCCGGGCGGGTTAAGAGCTTTTGGTTTTTCCCCTCCAGGTGGCAGATCTTCTCTTTCGAGCTGCCACAGACGCTGGTCTGAAGTACGACTGTGTGTGTGGGGTCCCCTACACGGCACTGCCTCTGGCCACCATCATCTGCTCCGAAAATCAGGTGCCCATGCTTATTCGGAGGAAGGAAGCAAAAGACTATGGTAAAGCCTCTGGGAAATTACATGCTTGTGGTTCATGCTTTTCTTCAGCACTGACTATTTTTCTCCTGGCCTCTTCTGTAAACTTGGATTTATAACTTGTTTTATAACTTATAACTTCCCTGATGTGCTGAAACCAGAGCAGCATTTCAGCCCCAAACAAAATGTCTGTTGACTCCAAGGGGAACCTTTCTAGTTTCGTTCTTACCTCTCAATCCCTTTTTTCTTTCATCTCCTGTAGCCCTGTGATCACTGGGTAGGGTGGACAAGGTGAGAAACATTTCTCTACCCAATTTATTTGGCTTTGAGAAGGGAATGGGGAGACTAGACTCAAGTGTTAATCTTCCATAGCAACAGGGTTGTTGTGTGTGATAAAAACTGTACTCTTCCAGCAGTTTTTAATTAGAAATTTGCCTCTCAAAACAAAATATTAATCCTGTGCTAATCAGCGTGCAAATGTTTGCCCCTCCTTGTGAAGGGCAAAGCAATTGTGACAGCAATTAGCTGCCTGGCATGGGGGTGTTCTCTAGGCTGTCATGGCCTGGGCATTGGCTGCATAATCTCCTCCTGCTGCCAGCTGCATCTTTTGTTGTTCCCCCCCAGGAGGCCTTTGATGGCCGTGTGCCTGTTGTCAGTGAGGACAAAGGCATCTGGGGCTTTGCTCCTCCTAGTTTTTCTAGCCGGGGTGTGGAGCACAGAAAACTCCATCCCCTCAAGTCCTGTCACTGCCCCACAGCCTAAAAACTCCCTCCCCAGCTTCCCTGGAGCCCCTTCAGATCTTGGAAGCCACAAGGTCTCCCTGGAGCCTTCTCCAGCCTGAAACTTCCAGAAACATAAAGCAGTGTTTTTCTAACTTGGAGAAATAAGAGTCTTCATGAGTTGAACTGCAAGGCAGTGGCTGAGCTGTGTAAGAACTGTGATAAATGGTAGCAGGTAATAACCAGAGTAGTTTCCTCTATACTGACAGTGGATGTGAAATTCCTGTTCTCTTCAAGCCCAGTTACACTGCAGCTTATCCTGAAGCCCAGGGTGTGCTTGTACTGGGAACAAATCTGGTCTTTGCTGTAACTTAGGTGTGATACTTCACATTTTTGGTGGCATCTCAAAACTTTTTTTTCACTGACTGGAGCGTTTCCCTTTGTCTTTAAGGCACGAAGCGGGTGGTGGAAGGCACCATTACCCCAGGAGAAACCTGCTTGATCATTGAAGACGTGGTCACGAGCGGATCCAGTGTCCTGGAAACTGCAGAAGCCCTTCAGAAGGAAGGGTTAAAGGTCACTGATGCCATCGTGGTGCTGGACAGAGAGCAGGGGGGCAAGGCCAGGCTGGAGGAGCGTGGGATTCGCCTGCACTCCCTCTGCACGCTCTCGGGGGTGCTGGAGGTGCTGCAGCAGCAGGGAGAAGTGGCTGTGGAGCTGGTGGACAAGGTGAAGGAGTTCATTCAGGGAAACCTGTTTGAGGCAGGGGCTCAGAAGGGCTCTGCTGCCACAGAGAGGAGCAGGGAGCTGAGCTTTGGTGCCCGGGCTGAGCTGCCGCGGGCACACCCGCTCGCTGCCAGGCTCCTCCGCCTCATGGAGAAGAAGCAGACAAACCTCTGCTTCTCTGCTGATGTCACCAGCTCCAAGGAGCTCCTGCAGCTGGCTGCCCTCCTGGGACCCAGCATCTGTATCCTGAAGACTCACGTGGACATCCTGAGGGATTTCAGCCCGGAGGTGGTGAAGGAGCTGAGAGCGCTCGCGGATCGACACGACTTCCTGCTGTTTGAAGATAGGAAGTTTGCAGACATTGGAAACACTGTGAAGCATCAGTATGAAGGTGATGATCAGTTCACTGTAGCTTTGCCAGTGTAGTTGCAGTGTTGGTACATGTCAGGAGACTGTGAAATCTCCAGAGACTCAAGGGGACAGGCCCCTAACACCCTGATCTAGCTTAGGAGTTGACCCTGCTGAGAGAGCAGAACCTCCAGAGCTCCCTTCCAACCTCAACACTTGACACTGGCACAGGCTGCCCAGGCAGGGGGTTGAGTCTCCATCCCTGGGGGTGTTTGGATGTGGTTTTGAGGGACATGGGTTAGGGGTGAACTTGTAGATCTCATTAATGGTTGGACTTGATCCCAAGGGTCTTTTCCAACCTGAATGATTCTCTGATTCTAAACCTTTTTATGGATCTCTGGTTGTGCTCCATGCTTCTGAGCAGTTTGCTGTGAGAAAACACAGAGTGGCTTCTGCAGGCAGCCTGCTGTTGTACCCTGTGTGCTTGTGGCCTTTGGTTGATGCTGCATCTCCAACTATAGAACTGCTTTAGCTTTTCCTGATCCATCTGTCCCACATGATCTCTATACTGTCTTGAAGGTAGCACCAGTGACAGTGCATTTCTAGGCGACTAGAAATGTCTCAGTGAATGTTAAAGGGGAGACATTGAAGTGTTTGTGAGAAGTAAAACCAACTTGGACTTTGTGGCTGGGCAGCTGAAAGCTGAGCCTGCAGCTGTCCAGCTTCAGCAGTAAAACTGCCTGTTAAAACCTGGATGCTTTAGTGTGCAGCTTGTCCTAACTCCCTTTTGACCCGTGTCTGACGAAGCTTTTCCCCCTGCCTTCCTCTCTGTGCTCCAGGAGGGGTGTTCAGAATCTCATCCTGGTCGGATTTTGTCAATGCCCACGTGGTTCCAGGCTCTGGGGTGGTGCAGGGTCTGAAGGAGGTGGGGCTGCCTCTCCAGCGTGGCTGTCTCCTGGTTGCTGAGATGAGCTGCCAAGGGTCCCTTGCCAGGGGTGACTACACCCAAGCTGCAGTAAGTAGGCAGTCTTGTTTCAGGTGGGAACCTCGTGTCGTGATAGGTCTCTGACTTTTGCACTTCCAAAAGTCTTTCCAGCTCTACTAGTTGTTTTGTTTTACTCTGGAGACTCGGGAACCTCAGAGCATGCTGGTTAAATGTTGTCCCCCATAGGCCAGTCCTGTGAGGTGGGTGGAGTTCACACTGAATTGTAGTAAACTTGCCAATTTTGCTTAGTGGCCCCCCTTTTTCTTTTCCTTAAACAATAAATTTCTATCTAGTTTAATTAATTGTGCTGTTTATAACAGAAACACAGCATTTGCATTCCTGGCTGCAAGTGCAGCAAGACCAGGGAGGTGAGTGAGCTCCTGGTAAAGCAAGAGCAGGTGTTTATGCAGCTTAAGGTGTCCAAGGATGGATGAGAAACAGCAAAAATTAAGCTTGACTAGCTATATCACTTCTATTTACTGATCTTTTTCAGGTACAGATGGCTGAGGACAACTCTGATTTTGTCTTTGGATTCATTTCTGGATCTAGAATTAGTAATAAACCAGAGTTTCTTCACTTAACTCCAGGGGTGCAGCTGGAAACCGGAGGTAGGTTTGTCTGAACCATTTATAGTCTGTCTGGAAACTTATTAAGTGGTAAAGTGGATTCTAGGGAGGGTTTGGTTGCTGATTCTCTGTTGGGAGGATTCTCTGTTTGCCTTTCTGGACTGCCCTGTGTATTTCTGGGTGTGCTGGTCCCTTTTGCTGGGAGCTCTGAAAGGCAGCCAGCAGGCTGTGCTGAGGTCTGTGCATAAAGCACAGCAGATTTAGATGTAAAACTGCTCTGGAGGAGTAGAAAATTAAGATTTTTAACAAATAGAGAAGCCTTAACTGTAACACTGCTGATCCTGCCACAGATCAATGCACTGAGGGTCTCATGCTGACTAAACAGGTTATCACTGAAGCTGGCAGGGGAGATTTCTCTGCAGTACTTCATTCTTGTGACTCCTGAAGTGAAATAATGAGCTTTTACATCAGTGCTTGGGAGTTTTGCCTGTTGTAAGAAGGCTAAGGTTTCAGTAATCCTCACCAGTGCCTCAGTGTGACTGTTCTCTGTTTTCTGAGTGGTAACTTGTGAGAAAGGCTGTGGTCTGTCAGATCTGATCTGTGTCATGGGGGGTTGTTAGCTGGAGACACAGTGATGTGTGTGGATTTGTAGGGTGAGAGCTGTTCCAGCACCTCTTGGAGGGATTTTACTAGATAACTTTGTACCAACTAAAAAAAAAAAAAACCATAAAAAATAAAAATATGGTGTCTCTTTCAGGTGATAGCCTTGGACAGAAGTACCTAAGCCCTGAGGAAGTAATTGGCAGGAAAGGTTCAGACATCATTATTGTGGGACGTGGCATCTTGTCAGCCTCAGACCACCTTCAAGAAGCAGAGAAGTACAGGAAGGCAGCTTGGGAGAGCTACCTGAGCAGACTTGCTATGGGTGCAGAAGATTGAAAACAGGCCACTTTCCTAGTCAGTCAGCAAAGCAGATGGAGCTGCCACCATGGTGAGACTTCCAGTGAAATCCATGGGCACTGCAGCCAGTAGCAAACTGCCTTCTTGGGGGGAAAAAAATCTGTTCTTAACTAAAATATTTTTAATTGTACATTCCATGGTTGGGTGGTTGGGGTTTTTTTTAATACTTGAATGTATGAAACCAAAACCTCATGTCCTGTTGTTGGCCTTAATAGCTTTCCTCTGCTGAAAAATATTGCATCAAACACTCCAAGGGTATTTGGCTGGTGTTGCATTTGCTGCTTTTCCCTCACCCTCAAATTCCTTCTGCCTGTGGAAACAGTCTCTTACTGTTCTCAATAAACTTCACCTGCTGCCCCAGGTCTCCTGGGATTGCTCTGCTGTTTCCAAGGAGCAATTATGGCTTCGAATCCCACACTGTGTGTTGTTTAATAAATACATTTTTTGCTACTGTTTTCCTCTCACTGAGTTTGTAAGTTTTCCTCCTGTGGCAGTGTGAAATGCTGCTTTCAGAACCTCAATATTATCACCTCACTCTGGTGTGTGACTGCAGGAATTGCTCGTGATTCTGTTTACAGGAGCTGCAAAGAATTTGTCAGAGCAATTAGTTGTGTGCTTAATTACAGTGGAGTTGGAGGATTCCTCTAATGAGAAAGAAAAATGCTTGCTGTTCATTGATGTCTTGGGACAATAGGTGGAATACCTCCAGCAATTACTTTCCATTAATTACTTTTCTAATGAGGTTTCTGGTGCTGGATTCTTCCCTAAACCTTTCCCAACAGGAGACTGGAGTTACCCTGCAGCTCCCAAGGAGAGCTGCTGCTGCTGCTTGGATGAATCTGGGCAGTGCTGAAGAGCCAGGGACACAGGTTTGGGTCTGAGGGCTTTCCTTTATGCTTCTCTTTTCTGCTCTGTGCTTTCAGACACTGCCAGGCTTCAAAACACCCCCTGCTGAAAGAATTCTTCACTGGAGGGGTTGGGGTGATGACTTCACCTTTGCTCCACGTGCTCTGGAGGTTTGCTGCCTCCCCTTGGTGTGCAGGGATGCTTGTGGGTGATGGTTTTGTGTGGAGAGAATATTAGACTTTAATGCCTGTTTTCTTTTTCCCTGAGACTTGTTTGCTTCAGGAGTTATTTTATTTCTTACCTTCCATCTGCTGAAGCTGGAGGGAGGCTCTCTGGTTCACCTTTCCCAGCTGGAACTCTGAGGGTGTTTTATCTTGTGCAGCCACCCTGCAGCAGTTGTCTTCTAAGAAGTTACAGCCCTTCAAAGTGATTTGGGATTTGTTTACTGGCTCATCTTAGTTATCCCGTGTCCTTGAGGTCTGAATATCTCAAGCTGTTTGGAAAATATTTTTTTTCCACCAGAGGGAGCTGAGATTCTGTTTATCAGGAGAGCTGCTGTCCTAATTCTTGCAGCTAATAGTTTACACTGATGCTACCAACTCTAGACAGTCTCAGGATGGAAATCAGTCTGGATTTCAACGAGTTCCACCCTTGCTGCTCACAGCTCAGTTTACCAGAAGGCAGCTTCGGGAGCTCAGTGCAGGGTGTTTTTGTTGGCTCAGGGGTACAGCAGCAGCAGAACTTTGGGAGTTCAGTATTTTCCACTCCCTGCTGGATGCTGTGAAGTGGGTGGGTGACATCTGCACAGCTCAATCCCTCAGCAGGCTCTGGGAGAGCTGGTTTATTAGACCTCCAACTGCAAAAAAATAGTGTTTTTTGAGAGCTGGATGTGATCTAACGTCCAGGCAGTGGTAGAAGATTTTCCTGTGCAGCTTTTACAAGTTGTGTGGAGCAGCTTCATGGGGAAGGTTCATTTCTCAGTAGCTCATCCAGCAAGGCTTGTGTTCTGGCACTCAGTTTGACACCAGTGTTGCAAACATTTCAATTAGTAAAACAAAACCACGGTACCTCCTCTGTGCATTCTCCCGTCAGGGTGATTATGGTAAACAAGTGTGTGTGCATTTTTCTTTGGGGCACCTGAAAGTGATTAAAAATCCATTTCAAATGAAGAACAAATGTTAATTTCCCTGCCTGCCCCCCTCGCTGGCATTCATCACATAGCTCCTGCTGGTGATCCCAACTGTTCCTAACATGGGAACTAGGTCACAATTTACAAAACTCATTTGCATCATAATATATGAAACTGAAAGTCTTGCAGGCCATTCTCTGAGCTGCTGGAGGCAGAAGGCTGTGTTTAAAGGGCTGTGCTGTCACATGGTTTATATTCTCTTGGCAAGCAGATGGAACTGTGCTCCTTAATGCACTCTGGAGTATGATTTATAGCAGAAGGAGAGGATATCACACTGCTGGGGGTGAAATAAGACTGGGCCTGAGCATCAGAGGCTGACTTGCTGCTAATTCTAATAGCAGGGACTCTGTGAGGCCAGCAGGAGCTGGAGCTATAGAGGAATTATGTGGCTTTTTCTAGTTGTGTGTAAAGTTCCCTCCATCTCTCCCAGGTTGGGGATATCTGCCTAGCAGGAGGAGTTCTGTATCAACCCACCTTGGGTCAGTGTAACTGCAGCAGTCCACTGCTTGACTCACACTTCCATTCGTGCCAAAGCTTGATGCCCAGAACAGAATAAAACCAGCAGAGTTAAAATTCTTCTCGTTAAAAAATATGATTTGTATGTTATTGTATCAACATGATTTTATTAAGCAATAATTGACAGGTCATAGCATGGCTTCTATAGACTTCTCCATGAAAACTTAAGGCTTAATCCTAGAAAAATAAATGAATCACTTCCCTTTAAATTGCTGTGGAATGCCTGTTGCTGTGTTTGGGTTTGTTTTTTTTTTTTTAGCAAGGGACACAAAACATTGCATTGAGGGAATGGGACCAAAGGAATGTGAAACACCCAGAGGAAGTTTGTTTTCAGTGCTGAGTTTTGGAGGTCACTGTCTCAGGGAAATGGTGTGTTTTGAAAGGCTTGTAAAGGGACTGTGGGCTAGACAGGCTGGATGTTGTGAGTGTTTGTAATCCCTCTGTTGCTTCTTGGGCTGTGACCAGCACAGCTTGCTGTTTGGATGCTGCAGCAGCTGAAAACCCAGCCTGATGCCTGCTCCAGCTTCAGGCTCTCTAAACCTGGGTTGGCTTTGTCAGTCTTGGTTCTCTGCTCCTGCATCACCCACTGCCTCCCCTGAACTTCTCCCCACGAGCCCATCCTGCCCAGAGTCGGGCTGGGGAGGTGCAGGGCTGGAGGGTGGCCAGGATGGAGGACAGGAGCAGGGCTGCAACTGCAAAGCTCTTGCTCACAACGTGGTCTCCTGAGCAGAAGTGTGACACAAATTGTGTTTAGCCCAGTAGAAGGAAAGTTAGTGCAATCACAGTTGTCATGGTTAGCAAAGATCTCTGAGATCACCCCATCCAAGCATCAACAGCAAGAAAAAAACACCTCACCAGGGGCTTTTGAGCTGTTCCAGAGCAACCAGTAGCAGCCATACAAAAGCTGCTGTCCCAGACAGGATTATTTGGGCAGGGAGGTTCTGCAGGGGTCTCTACAGCTGATTCTTTCTGCTTTGCTGAGAGGTGTTTTAGGCTGATGACGGGAGCAGCCATAAAGTGGGGAAAATACTGAGCAGAAGATGAACGACCTCTGCTCAAACACTGATAGAGAAAATGCCTGCCAGCCTGGGAACCAGGCCTGGGAACCAGAAGCATCCTTGAGGAGTGCAGCTGGCATCTTTGAAGTGCAGCTGGGTACTGAGAAAGCAGAGATACCACTGATAACTGCAGAAACAAGGGAGGGCAACTTATCACCTGGGAAGGTGAAGGAAAGGAGGACAACATCCTGAGAAAGTGAGCTTTGGGAAGTGCTATTGACTGTTCTAACTCCCAGAACAGAAAAACAGTCTGATAAAAGGAAAAACTGTCTGAGAGCAGAGAAAACATCACCAGTTATTGGCTGTGCCAGGTGAAAAATAGAAGTTAGCAGCATCCATTGGCTGCTCCAGGTGCCCACATCCTACACTACCTCTCTGGGGTATAAAAAGGACTGGCTTTTTACCCCAAATGAAGCCTCTTTTCTGCACACAACCCCCTGTTCCCTGTGATATTTCCTTGGCAGAGTGGACCCTTGCCAGAGACATTGGGCTGACTGGGTTCTGTGGAGCACATCACCTTCCAAGTGAGACTTCACCCACTGTCGAGCAGCCTGGGAGTGTCAGGTAATATTTTTATTGTCTATCTATAGATCTCAAGACCTGCATGTAGGTGATTAGAGAGGTGTGTTTGATGTTTTACCAGTCGTTATATTGAAATACAGACTTGCAGACTGGGAGCAGTTTGTAGCATCCTGTAAGTATTAGAGGCACTTGCTTTGCCAATCACTCCCTTCCCTAGCAGGTAAAGCCCGTAAGTAATCAATCCTCCTTATCTTTGTGCCCCAGGGAATCCTGCCACCCTGCAGGACTCTGCTCACCCCTCTGTGTTGTGGCACTACCCGCGGGCCATGGATGCTTGGGAGGAGGCAGTGGAAGAGCAGCGAAAGTGGCAGGAGGCTCAGGGCTGGGAAACGCCTCAGTGGGACAAGGAATGGGTGGCTGAGAACTGCCTGAACTGGGCGATGCTTCGGGAGGAGTTCCAGAGGTGGCAGGAGGGGCAGAGCTGCCCAGGGGAGGGTGGCAAAGGGGCGTTCATCGGGCTGCTGACGGAGGCACTGGCAGCCGCTGGCATCTTGCTCAGCGCCCTCAGGCAGCGAGCTGAGGATGCTGCAGCGCCGGGAGAGGGCTTGGAACCTCAGAACCCCGTGACCAACAGGCTAATTAGTCAATTAGCATCCCCCCTCGGCTCCCTGGCTCAGGCGCCCGCCCGCCCGCTCTCGGAGGGGCAGAGCGCCGGCAAGATGCGCTCGCTGACCGAGGATGAGGATGAGGAGGTGAACGCTGCCCAGATGCGCTCACTGCCCGTGGATGAGGAGGAGGAGGAAGGCTCGGATTCCGGCAGCGGGTCCCCGTCCCGCGGCCGATTCCCCGAGCGTCGCCGTGCGGGACCCTCGGCTCCCCCGGCACCCCTGCCGG